>NDXB01010198.1:0-19443 GCA_002631895.1 Agapornis roseicollis
CCCCTGTGTCCAACCTGGCCTTGAGCACTGCCAGGGATGGGGCAGCCACAGATTCTCTGGGCAACTTTCTCCCTATGCACTCCCCCAGTTTGTTTTCTCTCTTCCTCTCATTTTCTTCTCATACAGGAGCTAAATAAAAACCCTCTGCAAGTTTGGAGGAGATGCACTGAAGATAGCATCCTGTGTTTAAATTAGACTGGGAAAAGAATGGAGGGGATGTATGTTCAACTTCAGGGCATGAGCTGCCAAAACAGCCTTGGACTTGGGATGAAAACTCAGTTTGAAGAGTTATCTCTTAATTGACACTTGAGGAGGTTCTTGTAATATTCCTTGGAAACATTTGGTCCTAAGCTCTACTCCAAGTGGAATGCTGTGCTCAGGTACACTGGGGCAGTATCTCTGCACTGCCTGTATACAATCTCTTCTGTTCTGCACTGCAAATACGAACATAGTGCAATCTGCAGTGACACAACACCATGTCACCAGTCTCAAACTTTGCAGTGGTTTTCCTCTTTCACTTAAAGATCTTCTTAATTCACAGCCCAAATGGTGCCTCTTAACTTCATGTAGACAGTAGGTGAGCTAATACACACAAAGGCTCCCAAGCTCTGGGTTCATGACCCTCAAAAATGGTTGTTGGGTTACAAGCAAAAAAAGATCTCCAACTATTTCATGATAGCACCATCCTCTCTGTGGTTTGCTTCAAAGCCCACCTGCAGTCTCCTAGCTTTGTCTAGCCTCTTATAACATCTCCCTTTGTTTCTCTGCTACATAGACTCCAGAGCACCCATCACACACAGTGTCTAGCTTGTGGACAGAGAAATGATGCACGTAGAAATCAACAACATAGCCCCGGTCCCATGGGAAGCCTGCAGGAGAGCAAGCAAGTGAAGCATCTAAACCCAACCCTTAACTACAAAACTGGACTCTTTCCCCTTAGTGAGTTATTAAGCCCCTGCAAAGTCTTGAGCCTCTATCACAATGGCATTTGCGAAAGAGGATTTTAATGTTTAAACAGCGCTTGAGTTAAAAATATATTGAACATTCCATTCACATGTTGGACAAAGTATATTGAATTTACCATGAAAATATTCCTATGGAGGCACGATGAAATAAATTAAAAGCCAGCTCTTCCTGTATTTCATCTTTCTTTCTGTAGAACTAATATAGGATTAAAGAGGAAAACCTGGTAGCTGCAGGAACAAGTTTGAGTAATCACTTGTCACTTGCAGTTAGCACAAAAATGTATTATAACAAGACATTACTTGTAGAATTTCCACTATAAATCTTTTATTCATCCCAAGGAATCCCAGTCCAGGCATTTGCCATACTGCATTGTCAAAAATGATGCCCAGCATAAATGGTGTGCGAGAGACCATGAATGTCAGAGATAACAAGAGCACTAACACCTTATGGGCCTTAAAAACCCGGTAGTGGTATTTCTGGTCTCCCATTAAAAGTGAAATAACAATATTGTTTAAGATGACTTTTATGCTTAACTATTAAGTGCAGGCACTGATTCCTTGTGTATGGGTTTTCCCACTTCTTAAGAATTGCTGAGTGGATATAAACAGGAAAGTAAATTTTTACAGCCCCATTATCTTGCTGGGCAGGAGAATAACCAAAAGCTGAAACAACCTGCAAGAAAACACCTGTAATGTGCCAACTGGCACTAAGAAAAGGAAGAAGAAAAGTGGTTGAGAGCGAGCCATGCTGTAAACCAATGTGTTTCCATGGCAGTCAGGAGACTGCAATTTTGGGGCAGGAGATGCAGGCTCTAATTTATTTATCTAATGATAAATTACATTTATGGAAAAGAGAAGGCTCAGGAGGGACATTATTGCTCTCTACAACTACCTGGAAGGAGGGTGTAGTGAGGTGGGGGCTGGTCTCGTCTCCCAAGGAACAAGCGATAGGACAAGAAGAAACAGCCTCAAGCTGCCCCAGGGCAGGTTTAGATGGAGCTGAGGAACAATTCCTTGCCCAAAGGGTGCTCAGGCATTGGAACAGGCTGCCCAGGGCAGGGCTGCAGTTACCATCCTTGCAAGTGTTCACACACTGTGGAGATAAGGCCTTGGGTTAATGGTGGCCTTGGCAGTGCTGGGTAAGGGTTGGACTGGAGGAGCTGAAAGGTCTTTGCCACCCTGGTTGCTTCTGTGATTCTGCAACTACATTCAGCAGAATTGCTAGCAGCAAGGGCTGAGCTTCTTCACTGCACTGGGCCCGTCAAGAGCTGTGATTATCCCTCACCACCAGCTCCTGAATGTGGTTTGCAGCTCAGACTTTCCTAGGTGAGAGACTTCATCCTCAGAGCCACATCCCTCTACATCAGGGCACTGGTGTCAGTGGCAGGATTCAACCCCTGTCTGAGCAAGGGATGTTTTCTGCACTGGGGCTGGGGAGCGTTGAATTGTGCTTTATTTGCTTTCAGGAGGACAATGTGGATGACAGGAGATCCTGGGATCTGCAGCCACTGCAGCTTTAAGTATAGTACTGGTTGGACATTGACACCTTCACTAATGCATTGCATCCCTTTGTCTTTTTCTGAAGATCATTCAGAAAACACATCTTGACAGCTACTAACTTGGTACTGAGGACACTTTGCTGAGTCTTCCTTTTTGAGATTTCCATATTCAAATCCTCATACTTTTTGTCTGTTTCAGGGTTTTCTCTGCTTTAGTTTTCTCTCTGCATCATCTTTCTAAGGGTCGGTCCTTCTGCTGAACTCTTCTCCTTCGCTTTTTCCATTGGACTCTCTTAGATTCATTTTCTTCCAGATTCAGCTGATTTGGGAGTGGGAAGGGCTTAAAATGTGGGATGTCAGTGAGAAACGTGAGGCAGTGTAGCCGTGTCATATGGTGGTGTGCCCATATTGCAGTGAGATCAAGAAAACTCCTAACCGGGGCAAGTTTATAAAGCAACTCCTGCCCAAACTCCTGGCACATTTCTATCAAACAGGTAAGCAAGCCATGAGCTCGTCTCTTTCTTGGAGAGGTTTCTCCTTCTTTCTTTCCACTTTGCTTTAATGTTCCCAGCAATCCTTTCTTTACTCCTAATTCAATCCTCGGCTTTTTGTTCCTTCCATTTCCCTCTTCCCTTGACCTCCAGAGGCCATGAGGGTACGAAACAGCTTTTCTCCAGCCCACTTGCCAGAAGTAGATGGAAAAAAATAGATTTCCTCTATAGGGCAAGATAAGTTTCTGGTTTCATTAACGCATCCTTGCTTTCACAGCAGAAGCAGAGGGCAAGCTTCTCTCAGCTGTAGAAAATGGAGAGCAAATCAGGGGAGGGACAGACAAAATGGAAGATGACCTCCGTGCTTTGGTCTTTGCTGGCACTAAGACACATAGATCAAACCATACTGTTTCTGCAAGCCTCACAGAGACCTAAGGTGGAATAGCCATTCGATAGTGACATGTCTTTGATTTTCAGCAGACCTGGAAAGTGGCATCAGCATTTTCTCAGCATGGATTTTGGAACTGCTGCAATAACTTGTGCAAGATCAAATGCCTGAGAGCCGCCTAACATCACCATATGTCCTGTGTGCAACCAGAAATTAAATGAAATTAAAAAAAAAAAGAAGTTATAACTGTTTGAAAGAATATTTTTAAATGAGGAATATTTCTCCTACACCACAGGCACACTTAGAAAGGGCGCTGCCATGTTTCCAAGAGTTATTCTATTAGCGATAAGAGCTCATCTGAAAGGGAAAATGATAACCATAAAGGGAAAATTATGACTGATCAAATTTTAAAGGAACCTCTAAAAATAGCTTGTCCAAAGCCCATAATGTCACGATGATAAAGTCTAAGATCTCAGGTCCTCCAAGAGCTTAGAGCGAGACACGTCCCTTTAGGAACTTTGGGCTTTTCCATTCATTTCCCTGCAGGATACAGGCATTGCTTTGGACTGTAAAGCCTTAAAAGCCAACAGAGCTGAAGCAGCTCTCCAGTCCTAACTGAAATATTCCTTAACTCCCATGCACCAGTGTCTGGGAAACAAGATTTAGCACTAAGCGGGTATTTGTCTGCCATAAGATGTGGGTGAGTGCTTGCTTCCAGTTATAAAAACCCAGGAATTTGGAGCTGTTGGCAACAGTGGGTGGGCTGGAGATAGCCCCGGCAATGATGGATTTGCAGACAACGCAGGGATTTGGTTAGAAGCGCAAGATAATTACTGTTTGTGATACTGCACTTCAGTTTATCACTGCAGCAGCACTGTATCATCCATTCAGGAGTCTATTCTGAATGGAAGATGACTTCTAATGTTAAGCAGACATTACTAATAACCACTTTCTTTGCCTTTAGTATCATAAACCGCTGGTGATACACAGTGTCCGCATCTTTTGGAGTTGAGTCCCACAGTGTTCACTAAAACAACAGGAACGAAACACCTCCTGATAGCCAGAGCAAGTTCTGCTTGAGCACAGTTTCTTCCAGCTACAAGGTATTTATCATCAGCAGGAACACAAGTTATATTACACGGCCTGTGCTCCCTGTTAAAATTTATACCAATCAGCAGAGTCATTAAGTCCTACATTTGCCTTCCCCTAATCCACTGTTAGATTAAATGGTTCAATTAATAATAAATATTAGCAGTTTATTAGATGAATAGTTACACCACTACATGAGTGTATGTGGTTGCAGAGAGACAGAAACGAAGCGATAGTTTCCCACTAAATCATTTTTAGCCAAGCAGTGTACCATATGTTGTTCTGCTGCGCTCTTCTCTTCTCCACAAAAAGCAAAGCCAAAACCTTCGGCTTCACCTGCCACTTCCAGTTATTCAGCCACAGCACAAGGGTCTAGATGGAAATGAGGACCCAGCCTGTGCTCTGAGCAAAGCCATTGAACTCAGCAGGGCTGCAGGAGGGGAGCCAGCACAGGCTTTGACCCATTTATCTGAGAAAATTACCCCCAGACAACGAGATAATCCTCCCCAATAAGCCTGGCTATGGGCAGGAGGAAGCACCAGATTAGTGACGGGTTCTGCTGAAGGGACCGATGCTTAGCAGCTGGAAAGGCTCTGCTATCCCATGCTGAAGACGCCGGTGAGATAACGTGCCAAGTTGTTGCATCTGTACATGATCTGTTTCCATCTACAAAACGGATTGCAAAATGGTCTAATTTTATAGAGCAGGGGAAGAATCAGCTGAGGGGAAAGTTGGTTACATTGTCCAGGAAACTACTGTTCATGTTGATCTGCTGCTTGTCAAACAGCCATATGTGTTAGAAAGATGTGTACTGTTTTGCAAGCACATGGTAGGAGAGAGGGGAGATGACAGTCAGGAGACCAGGCTCTGCTTCCAGCCTCATCCATAGCTGGATGCCTTTTGATTTCTCCCAGCTCTCAGCCATGTCTAGTCAAGTGTCTTCTCACTGTTGAAAATTCATTCTTTCCAGACCTGACCCTTCTTCATTCTTCTACTTCTTTTGCCTGATCCCATCCTTCTTTGTGCCTCAGTTTCTCTCATCTGTAAGAGATAAGGTGTCTTTGATAAGGTGTGTTTGAATGCAAGGCACTGTCAGGGGTTTTTAAAGGTATTTCCAGGGGGTGACAACTACATTGGACAATATTCATCTCAGGGGCATACTAATCTCAAGTCCAAGTTGGATAGGGCTTGGAGCAATCTGCTCTAGTGGAAAAGAGTTGGTGGCAGGGGTTGGAACTGGATGAGGTTTAAGGTCCCTTCCAGCATAAACCATTCAGCAATTCTATGATTCTATGCCATCTGCTGAGGGGTTGATAATGTGTTTTCATTGTTTTCTCTGCTCATAGTTGATGGGAAACAGCAAATATGTAAGAAAAAAAGAAGAGATCTTCAGAACAGCATGAAACCTCCATTCAAGTCAAGCAACTCTACTTACATGGTGTTTCCCATGGGGAGAAGTTTCCACCCCTTCCTGAAGATCGAAACATATTTGATTTCCAAAAGGGAGGAAGGGAGAAGGCCTCATCATCTTGGTTGAAAAGATCACGATTTCTCTGCTCTTCTGAGTTCAAAGAGACAGTAAAAGTGGTTTAACTTGGGAAATGTAGACTGATGGGTATATTCTTATCTCCCCTGGATGTGAATAGCTGGGGATGCATGACTACAGTCCCACGCACTGAGATGAGATAATTACAGTTGTACAGCAGTGGAGGCATTGCCAATATCCCATAATTAATTTACAGACAGAGTATTTTCTCCTCCTTTCCCTCCATCAAGTGTAGAGAAAATAAATGTTCTTAGGAGCTGGCAGTTTCTCTTTAGTTTGCATATTCCTCCTAAATATGAACATTATGTTGTTTACTCATCTGTTAATGACAGCTGATTATCAAACCATAAATATACATGTATCTAATGGCTTATGAACATTAAACATCAGAACGCGCTATGAGTGGGTGTCCGTAGGAACCTGGTATGAACAACTGCCATTTAACACGTCAGCCACTGTAGCCATGTCTCGATTTAGGTCCTGCCACTTCCCATGTATAAGAAGAAGAGAACTGCTTTTTCCGGCTACTAGTAATGTTTTTGTGTGCTGCCACATGTAGATAAGTTGGGGTTTATTGCTCTTGAGTTGCCTTTCCTGCACATTCCAACGGTGTTACTGCTTTTTTCTGGCTTCTGGGTGTTTGAGAAGGGACTTGAGAAGCCAGACACCTAAAACCTTACTTCATAGGATCCCAGACTGGTTTGTGTTGAAAGGGACCTTAAAACTCACCCAGTTCCAACCCCCCTGCCATGGGCAGGGACACCTTCTATTCGAGCAGGTTGCTCAAGACCTTGGCCATTAAGAAAAACAGAAGGATGCAGTCACTACTTCATTGTGAGCACTCCCAAGTCAGGGTTTAATGCTACCGAGGCCAAAGCCTTTTTATGTGTTGCCCAATTTATTCCTTCATTCATCTATTATCTCCAGCTCCCTCCCTCAGCTCTCTTTTCCTCCCGAATGTCTTGCTGTTATGTCAGATTTGGTTTCTCTGGAGCAAAGCTGTGTTTTTCCCTCCTAACACTTTGTCAGAGGTGGTAATTTTACTAAATTCACAGACTTGTAACTTTAGTATCGCCTTAGTCCTGACTCTCCACCTCCCCTGCATTTAGGATCTCTCACTTGTTTTTTTTTCCTCATCTTTGTGCTAAATCCACCCTTTTCCCTTGCCCTTTGAAGCCAAAGCCCAGGAACTGTCTTTCTTTACTTTCCTTCCATCCATCCATCCACCCACCCATCCATCCATCCATCCATCCATCCATCTATCCATCCATCTATCCATCCATCTATCCATCCATCCATCCATCCATCCATCCATCCATCCATCCATTCACCCATCCATCCATCCATCCATCCATCCATCTATCCATTCATCCATCCATCCACCCATCCACCCATCCGTCCATCCGTCCATCCGTCCATCCATCCCTATTCAGAAATCTTGCTTAAATTCTCCTGCTGAATTTGACTTTTGTTATTGCACTTCCTTGAAGTCCTTCCTGATTAGTCTCTTGTAGCAGAAATAACTTCTCTTCTGTCACCTCTCTTCCAGCTCCATATTTACTCTCCTAATTGTCCTCTTCATAATTTCTCTTTCTTTTCTAACTCTCTACTCTCTACTTGCAATGCTTTCTTCAAAACTAGAGATGGGCCAGATACAAGGATTTGGATCTCAATTCCTGGCAAAATGTAAACAGAACTTATGTGGAGCTCCAATGGCTTTGAGATTGGAGAAAACCCTGAAGAAACAGGCAACTTATCCCTTGGAGCCAAGCTGCACAACGCTGGATGCTCCCCATCAGTACTGGCATCAGTCAGTCAGTCAGCTTGGCAGACTTCTGTAGAAGTAGGACTGATGGATGGGCTCTTCCCATGGCTATGCCCCTGGGAACAGTGGTATTCATGATACTATGGGTCTAAAGAGACATGGGTAAAACGGATAGTTCCATGCTCAGTTTTGCTAATGTATTCAAGCAGTCTCTTTATTTTGAGTAAATGTTTGGATATGGAAGGCTCAGCTATGGAAAATCTTGAGTTGCAGCAGCATGTTCCAAAGAGCCCTGCACATTTTGCCATCACTTTTGATGGAACTGGAATAGGTTGGTCAACCACTCCGGGGCAACTTGCAAGGAATACAGTGAGTATGACTTGTCTCACAAGTAGCTGTTGGAATTCCCCAAGTTCGGATGAGGCATATGTGTAATTTTCAGACTGGAATGTTTATGCTGCTCCAACTTACAGACAACATTTAGCAATTCTGATCAAACAACAGCACCGCTGTGATATAATTCCAGAATCAACGTATGAAAAATTTCCCTTGTCTGTTTAGCAATTATTGATGGAGGGAATAAAGCTGCAGGTGAACACCAAGAACTGTTTGCATTCCTGCACTGCCAGCACACCAGATTGGATAGCAAGTGACTTGTTTTGCCTGGATCTAAACCAGGCGGATGCTGACAGGTTGGTGTTAGTGCAGTGCAGGCTTGGCTATGAGAATGAGATGCTACTACTGCTAACGCTACTGGATTATATGACACCTTTCTTCTTAGAATGAATCAAAAGGGGCTTATTCAGGGGATGTTGGTTCAGTGATGATCAGTGATGCTGAGTACCACAGGGGCTCAGGAACCCTATGAGATACATACAGGCTGACTTCTGGGGTGCAGTTTTACATCCTCTCCCATATAGCTTTTATTGTACAAGGCAAGAGAATTGAATAACTGTAGCTGGATGTTTTAAAAGGGCTGTATAGTTTTATGAACAGTTAATAATACAGGTGTATATAAATGTTAAGAATAGTCATATCTTGTGATTCACCCCAGTTGCTGCCAGCATTGGGAATGAGATTTCCTTCTCCTTGAGCCTCTGCAAGAGGGGTTTTGCACAGTAGACTGATAGCAAAGGGCAGATCTGGTTATTTTTTGAGGAGTTTATCTTCACATCAAAAGCTGCATCTGAATATGATACTGTGGAGATTTTCACTACCTCAGGCCAGTGGAATTATAGAACCACAGAATCCCAGCCTGGTTTGGGTTGGAAGAGACCTTAAAGCTCCTCCAGCTCCAACCCCTGCCATGGGCAGGGATCCCTTCCACTGGAGCAGCTTGCTCCAAGCCCCTGTGTCCAACCTGGCCTTGAGCACTGCCAGGGATGGGGCAGCCACAGCTTCTCTGGGCCATCACCCTGTGCCAGCGCCTCAGCACCCTCACAGGGAACAGCTTCTGCCTCAGAGCTCAGCTCAGTCTCCCCTGTTCTGGCAGGTTCAAGCCATTCCCATTCTTGGCCTGGCCCTACAGGCCCTTGTCCAAAGCCCTTCTCCGGGTTTCTTTCAGGCTAATTCTTGTAGATTAGCTGTAGATTTGTTGTCCTACCACAAGTTACTACTGTTTTACTGTGAAAATGGCATCCTTCTGACTGGTTTAATAACATAGAAATAAAAGCCCAAGTTTTGACAAATCCAAACCATTTTGTTTTCAGCATTATCTCCCAGATAGAAACCTGGTTTTTTTTTTCTGACTTTATCCAGAAATGAGCAAAGAAAAACAGATGTTGAAACCTCTCAGACATGGAATTCCTACCTTTCATGCAGGTCGACAGGAGATTACATTTCAGTTGGCTTCAGGTAGAGGCCAATCTGTTAATTAAATGGCAGATCTGCTTTACTAGAGATAAAAATTAAGCAAGCGCTAGTGAGAAAAAGGGAATGGGGACCAAACAAAAGGGAAGGGTAGGAAAGGGATGAAGTCAATAACAGATAAATCCCAGTCCCAACACAAAAACTGAGAAGCTGAGGTTTATTAGCTGTTGATTAAGTCTTGTGAGAAGCAGAAAGATAGTTGAGGAGAATGAAGCAAAATACAAGCAGTCTCTTCTTGGCAAATTTGATCTTCTCTATTAGGATTATCAGAGAGCTTATTCCCTGGATGTGGGCAGTGAGGCAGGTTTCCAATGCCTTTCAATTGCTTTTCTGGCTGAGGCTGGCTATTCTAATGCAACATGACGGGTAGCCACAAACATAATCCATAGGAGCCAGTGGTGCTCGAATGCAGATGCTACTCACAGAGTCAAGAGAGCAACGCTCTAAGTCTTCCTCAAACCAGGACCTTTGCAGTGTTGGGTTTTATGCGACACAGCAGCTCAAATCTCAGTGTTGCTGCATTCTCAACTTTGGTTCCAAGCAGGATATTCAGGCATTTCAAAACCAATCTGTTTCCAAACTGCAAGAGTTTACATATTCTTTTTCCCTCAGTTGATTTGCCTTTCCAGTGTGGGGATTTAGGAATGCCCATATCGGATCAGACTCTTGGTTAATCTAATCTGGTGCATCAATTCCGGCTACAGCTAATAGATGATGCTTCAGAGGAAGCAAACAGAAAGAAAACAAACCCACCACAATCTATCTAGTTAATTGAACAGTGCTTTACATGGGGAGAAAAATTCCTTCCTGATGTCCACAGGTGATGAGCGCATGCCTTGAAGCATGAGATACGATTACTCTTATCATTATCTTAGCTTGCATAGCAACAAATGTAATTAGCGGTCATAAAATTATCCTGCTGTTTGGGATTATCTGGGGTTTGTTTTAAAGCAACAGAGCCAAGTGTGTCTCTGAGGTAACTTCATTTGAATAGGATGAATTTGGCGTGTGAAGTCTAAAATGTATCCCTAAGTACAAACAATAGAAAATAGAACAGGCAAAATTTGAAAGTACTTGGCTGTGGCCTCCTACAGCTGCTGTTTATCACATCCTCAGGCTGTTTCTTAAGAGGCTTTATTCAAACTTCATGTAAGCAAGATAAGAGGTGAAACAAACTGCTGGGAGTAGTGACAATAAGCAAGAGAAGAATAAGATTTCGAGCCAAAATGAAGTAAATACCATTAAGCAACATGTTGTGGCAATAGAAAGGCAAGCTCCTTCCCACCTCTCACCACATCTCAGGAGCTCCACAGTGGAGGATCACTCACAGGAAGGGCATCAGCAACACGGATGCATGGCCAGAGAATCATGAGGACTGCTGTGTCAAGACAAAATGCAAACAATTAGACAAAACCTAAGCTAACAATGTAAGTCACCCACTGTGTCCATTCAACACAGAAGTCACAGACAAGACCTGAGAGGAAAGATGGGTTTGTTCAGGACTGGAAGAACTGACATTAGTCCCTGCTTATGGCAGGGGGGTTGGAACTAGATGATCTTAAGGTCCCTTCCAACCCTAACTATTCTATGATTCTAACTATGTTGGCTACCTGCAACCTGCAGGCTTCTTAGCAGGTATTTCCCCTTAGCCTGCAAGAGAGCAGCCTGGAGAAGAGAAGCTACATGGAGACCTCAAAGCAGCCTTCCAGTGTCTAAAGGGGACTACAAGGATGCTGGAGAGGGATTCTTCAGGGACTGTAGTGATAGGAGAAGGGGTGATGGGTTCAGACTGAAACAGGGGAAGTTCAGGTTAGATCTAAGGAAGAAGCTGTTCCCTGTGAGGGTGCTGAGGCACAGGGTGCCCAGAGAAGCTGTGGCTGCCCCATCCCTGGCAGTGTTCAAGGCCAGGTTGGACAGAGCCTTGGGTGACATGGTATGGTGTGTGGTGTCCCTGCTAATATTTGTCATTGAGCCTCTCTGTGCTGCAGTGTTGTTGCAGTTACCCCTATTTGTGGGATAAAGAATTCAGCATTATTAAACTGTGGGTAGATACCCACTTGGTGTTCTCCAATGGTAAGCAGAGGAGGTGCCTGTCAACAGCCACTACACCCTGCTTCAGAGCAATGGGGCTCTTGCTGCAGACTGATGTGATTTCTGCAGGCTGTTGCTGCTGCCAGGTTCAGTGCTGTCTGTGCCTACCCTACACAAACCACAGCACACAAGCAGCCATTGGGACCTCATCTGCTGTAACAGAGATGCCACGGTTGTAATTCTATCAGCATGTAAAACTTTATAAACCACTTGGCCTCGCCACTGGAAATAGCATAAGAATTGATAGAGCATGCACCAGCACAAGCATCCAAACGCCAGACCGACAGACATAAAATAAGTGAGCACTTTCATTGCTCCTTAGAGGATTCACATTTATTTGTCAAGGTTAACAGCATCTTTGAGGCAAGACATTTTTTGTTGTCATTAAGTATCATTCACTGCTGTGTCCTTCTTCTTAATGAAGAAGCCCTCAAAAGCTCACAGGTAATTTATGCTGCAAGTTGTTGCTCTTGTCATTTTACTGTGAGCCCCATGGTATGCTCATGGCATTGCCCCATCCCTGGCAGTGTTCAAGGCCAGGTTGGACACAGGGGCCTTGGAGCAACCGGCTCTAGTGGAAGGTGTCCTTGCTCATGGCAGGGATTGGAACTGGATGACCTTTAAGGTCCCTTCCAACACAAACCAGGATGGGATTCTATGATTCTATGACTATCTTTATGCCAGGTTTGAGAGCCATGACTTAAGATTTGAGAACATGTGTGATATAAAAGTCCCACTGCTGTTTGGACAAAAGCTGCTTGATGCCTGCACCGGATTAAACTTGCTGGTCTGAAGAAGCACTTTGCACCAAAGGACCACTCCAACACATCCTGGTGCCAAAACCACAACCATTCAGACTGGTGAAGGTTAGAGCTGGTCACTCATCCTGCCCGTCCCTTCTGTGCCTTCCTCATGGGGAGGACAGTCATTCTGTCCAGCATCTTCCCCAGGGTGACGTGCAATAACTTGGACTTCTATGTGCTCCTTCCCTCCTGCACACAAGCAGGTATCATCACTGTTGGCCATCACTAGGGAACAAATGTGCATTTAAATGCCACCTACTTCATAGAGTAATAGAAGCAAAGACTGGTTTGGATTGGAAAGGACCTTAAAGCTCATCCAGTACCTGCCCCCCTGTTAAAGTCTAAAACCTTTGCCCTGTCGCTACAGTCCCTGATCACAAGGGCCCCTATGTACCTCCATGCAGAATGTGGCCTTTTAAAGGCAGAGCCTTCTGACTGAGCAACAAATGCTTGTTGCCCAAACTACACTGACAATTTCTGACGGATAGAAAATACAATATTTAGTCAGAGTGCTGTAAGTTAAAACACAGCAGACAGTAAAAGGATGAAATTATACCCCAACAGACTTTTAAATGAGAAAATAGTCTGTGTTGGGGAACATTATTCATTTAAATAGCAGAAAGCTTGTAATTTCAACGAGGCCGCAATTTCCATAAAAAGCCTGCTTTTGGGATTTTTTCTTTCCCTCTCCCCTCTCGCAGTTTGCAGTCAAAATGAATGAACCTTCCTGCTTCCCAAGTCATTCATTTTTATTTTACTTTGCCTTTTTCATGTCAATTATAGAACACTTTGGTAAAATGATTACATAATTTTCGCAGGAGCTTGGTTACTGCAGGCAGGAGGAGATAAACCCCCCTTGAAGGTGACCAATGGGCTCTCAAATTCCTGCCCAGAGCGCTTTCTCATCCACACATCACTCACATCATCTCCCAAAAAAACCCCTCGTACAGAACCAGCGCAAATGTCAGAGACCAGAAAGCATCTTTGCTGAGGCTGGTACTGTGTGAGCTCTGGTTTTAGGCAGCGACTCGGAGGTCGCTCGCTGCTTCAAAAGCTCTGTATCCTCAAGTGCTCATCTCCTTGCTTGGTTCCTGTCTCGTGAGGAGGTTATGCTGAATGGTGCTGGCATCCTTCAAGGTTACTGTTCCAGAAAATATTTGCAAATAATCTGACGTGCTGTCAGCTCGCAGGCAGCACTGAACTCATCGGATTCAACATTCGAATGTGGGTTTTCACGCCTAAAGCTATAAATAAGCTTGATATTTGAAAGTTTCTGTAATGTTTATTTAATAGCAATATTTTATAAATAAATCTTGATTATTCCATTGCACTCCAGTCGAGATCTTCTTCCGATATAACAGTTGTTTCTAACCCCGGGCTGCTTTTCCTGACCCCTCCCTGCCACCCACATCTCCATGAAAGATACAAAACACTTCCTTCGCAAATCCTTTTGCAGACACAAGGGAATTATGGCCATGGCAGCTCCTCCTCTCCTCCTCCTCCTCCCTTCCCCTTTACTTTGCCCAAATTGCTGTTCAATCCCTTGGAGATCTTGCCTGGCTTATGGTTGCACAAGGATACCTATGGCAACTTTTGGAAGTGCAGCTGGAGAAAAGTCTGTCTGTTGGGAGGATCCTATTTAAAATCACAGATTGGGGGTGCATGAAGTCTAAAGGAGATATTGCCTTAGGTCCAGTTGGAGCATGAGCTTTGCGTTCTTCCAGGCAGCCCTCAGGAGTGCTTCACACTTCATAGTTGACTTTCGGGATGCTCTCCCCATTCCCATGTCAAGGAGCACCACAAAGCAGAGGATGCTGGAGCTCAGCTGCTTTTCACAACCCCTGTTCCCACACGGCTCTTATCATTTGACTACCTTCCACCTCAGTGCCTAAGAAACAATGCAAATCCCACTGAAACCCATTTGAAAGGTGGGGAGACCTGAGAGCAGCTCCAGTGCCTAAAGGGGCTGCAGGGAACCTGGAGAGGGGCTTGGGACAAGGGCCTGTAGGGACAGGACAAGAATGGGAATGGCTTGAACCTGCCCGAACAGGGGAGACTGAGCTGAGCTCTGAGGCAGAAGCTGTTCCCTGTGAGGGTGCTGAGGCACTGGCACAGGGTGCCTGTAGGGAGAGGACAAGGGGAAACAGCTTTAAACTGAGAGTCCATTTTTAAGAACTTGGACAAGCTGACCCTTTTCTGTAGAGCAGCTGCTGGCATTTCTTTCCCCTTCTTTTTATCAAAAAAGCAATTCATCAGAAGCTTTCTAATTCAAATGCAGCCATTCATTGAAAAAAGGCTCTCATGGAGCTGCCTACAGTGTGAACCATTGCACTAATGTGACATTTTGTTTGTTAAAAGACTGATTTCCAGCACGCTGTCTACAACTCAGTAAAGTAATCCTCCACTTTGGAAAGCCAGCAATGCCTGATAACAAATCATTATAATCGAGTTGGACAGCACTTGGAGCAACCTGGTCTAGTGAAAGGTGTCCCTGCCTACGGCAGGGGTGGGAACTGGATGAGCTTTAATGTCCCTTCCAACCCAAACCATTCCAGAATTCTATGTTTCTATGATTATCAAGCAGGACCCAACATATAGATGCATTGTATGTTCTCTATATATGTATCTTTGGACGGCTACAGCTTCTCCAGCAGCTGGATCTTTATATATTGCTGTAGTAGGGGATGCAGGAAGAATTTCTCTCCTCCATGTAGCTAAATGGAAACTTAAGCCCAAGAATGCAGTATCTAATATACAAGGAACTAAGCATGTCTCCCTCCACATCTGGGCTTGGCAGACAAAGCATTAGTATCTGTAGCTAATAGCTTTTCGATGGCCCTGCGCAGGATCATGGACTCAGTCACAAGGTCCTGCTTGCCAGACTGGAGTTTAGAGAGAAGCTGTCTGTAATTCCAGTGCCAAGGAAATCAGTGACCAAAGAAACCTGTCTGACATCAGCATTTCATAGCAATAACCCCCACTGGTATTCAAAGTCTTCTTCCCATGAGGGGCTGGACCCCAAATGAGCAGACCCCACTTCCTCCCGACAGGGGAAGGGAAGTGGGAACTCTCATCAATGAAACAACTTCTTTGTGCTGCACTCTGAGCAAATATTTGGATTACTAAAACAAATTTATGAAGCAATTACTTTTAATGCTATATGAGGAAATTAAGTACTCATTGATGCGTGATTTATAATCTAAAGCTAAAAGATCATGAAAAAGCAAATATAACTTAATTAAATGTCCTTTGGCTTCGCTACTATTGCAGCCCTAACTCATAAAGTAAGAAAGTAAAACAAACCATTTTTAGAGCATACATGCGCATTGGTTCTTCTAATTCAGAAGACAAATAATTTACTGGTTAAATATATCCAGCAAAGTTTATCCATGTGAAAGATTTTTCCAGTAGCCTCTGGGTCTTGGAGGAAGGATAAAAACTGACTGGTGCAGATTGAAGGAATTCATTGTGCTGCCAATGACAGGAGCATGTGCTATGAAGAGAGGAAAACAAAAGGCTATTTCCGTTCTTTTCAGAGTGGGAAAAATGTATTAATATATTCAAGGAGTAGAATATATTGTGAAAGGAACGTGCCTTTATGGTCTTTCCATTGGCAACACACTTGTGATTATTCACTCCTGACAATGAGCCCATTAACCTGGGGAAATTTAATCTAATGCTGCAGTAATGTTGCTATTTTTCCACTCTGAAGTGTAAATAATATGAAAAAAACACAAACCAGCAAACAAAACCACCCAGGTTTTTAGAATGAAGCATCCCAAGTGATATACGCAGTCACTCGAGCAGTTAGTTTGACTCTTCTTTTGTATTGCAGAAGCAAGAGGACTGAGTTTAAAAATAGAGTGAAAAACAAAACACTAGTAAATAAATCACAGGAAACCATCCATTGCAACTTCCTATTTCAGCAAGATAAACTGTTTCTAATTATACTGGGTTGGATGCCTCTCACTTTCTATCTGTGGACGGTGTTGCATGTGCATACTAAGGAGGACATTTAAGACAACTTTGATGCTCCTAGCACTTTATGAGTTTCCAGTGAAAGATGAAGATGAGGAATGAAGATGAAGATGCTGCGAGGGCTGGAGCAGCTCTGCTCTGGAGCCAGGCTGAGAGAACTGGGCTGGTTCAGGCTGGAGAAGAGAAAGCTCCTTAAGGAGAGACCTTAGAGCATCTCCAGTGCCTAAAGGGGATACAGGAAACCTGGAGAGGGGCCTAGTAGTACACTTTTTGACAGCTAAACATGCAAAACCCAGCATATATAAAAACATTAGAAAGCTTAGATTCCTAAGACACGGATTTATCCCTCCAAATGCATCAGGGAAGTCATTCATAAATAAAAGGGTGACTGACTGCTACACACAGGCCAGACACAGCCAAGTGGATCTGAGAACAGGACAATACCTCATTGGAAAACATCAGCTCCGCTGTGAAAAGAGACATCAGAAATCCATTGCACTTCCAAGAGACCTTGGAGCTGAGGAAGCATCTATCTTTTGAAAACCTCATTACTGCAGACTACAAGGGCTTCAGCACACAAACCACAAATTGCATCAGGTGAGTGAGTTACCATACATCAGCTGGGCTGTGTGCATGCTCAGAGTGCACAGAACACAACGCCGTGATTTGAGTTAACTCAGCCCGCTCCGATTTCACACTGACCTACGGCAACGTGCTGCCTTGCAAAGAACAGGGATGAAGAGTGCCTCCATCGATGGTGGCCCCAGGCTGATGTGCAGTAATGTGTGAGGGAAAAGTCACTTCTCTGCTATTCTGAGCCATCCTCAGGCTGGGGACTAGAGACTATCAAAGGTACCTTAGCTAAAGAGCCTACAGGACCACAGGCTCTCTGTCTTTGACAGAGGAAGATTGGAGCCTCTGGAGATTTCCCAATTTAGGCAACTCTAGAAGAATTATTAAAGGCATTCCACTGTGTTAGAAAGAATATGGCAATTAGTCTCTTCTCCTCATTTAGAGGAACATGAGAAGCTACATTTTTCAAGCAATGCCCTTTTTAAACATCTATGATTTTGAAAAAGTAAATTAGGTTCCAATGTAAACAGCAGAATTACAGTCTGGAAAGCACTTTGCATCTTTGCTTAATATATAAAACATTTAACACAGGAAAATAATCTAGCTGCAACAATAGCTGTAATGTGAATGGGAAACGGCTGCACAATCAGTGACTGCATTTTCCTAGCAGGTACCAGAAGTCTAAATAGCTTTCTTGTTTCTCCTCACTATCCATTGTAAGAAATTAATTCACACCTCATTCTATGGGCACAGACCACAAAAGTGGAGGACATTAGAGCAGCTCCAGTGCAATGGGCTACAGGAAACCTGGAGAGGGGCCTGGGACAAGGGCCGGTAGGGACAGGACAAAGGGAATGGCTTGAACCTGCCAGAACAGGGCAGACTGAGCTGAGCTCTGAGGCAGAAGCTGTTCCCTGTTTTCAGGTGCTGAGGCGCTGGCCCAGGGTGATGGCCCAGAGAAGCTGTGGCTGCCCCATCCCTGGCAGTGCTCAAGGCCAGGTTGGACACAGGGGCTTGGAGCAAGCTGCTCTATGGAAGGGGTCCCTGCCCATGGCAGGGGTTGGAGCTGACCAAACATTTGATGAATCTGAACTCTTTGCTTCTGTTTTTAACAAAAGTCTAATATTGAATTATTTGGTGATTACTGAAATGATAGAGTGTTTCTGTACCTTGGTCACTAAACCAGTAAAATCCAGTATTCAAAGGCTCCATTCACAGCTTGTTTTTCACACCGCCATTCGACATCAGTCATTCTTCTACTGCACACTCCAACACCTAACAAATCCTGGAAGCCTCTCCTTTTCTATTGTCTCTACCTCAAATCTTCTTACTGCAGCATTTCCATTATAGCAACTACTTAACTTTGTAAGAGTGGTATGGGGATGATGCTGCACCACATTCATTTGCATTATGTTGTATGAAAAGTGGTTGCTATGAAAATTATCATGCCATAGATTGGGAGAGCATGGCTCAAGGTGAACAATATCCAGCAGAAGTGCATGTGTTCTTGAAAGCTCTCTTTATTACTGTTGAAAGGTCATACACAAAAGCATGGAATGTGCAGAACAGAAAGGTGAAGTGTACTGTATCTTAAAATGACCCTAAACAACAGGAACATAATGTTATATGTATAATAAAACACTAATAATATCTTAAAGGCCTCCAGAGATAAATGTTAGCTATTTTCCTTTATCTGACAGTTACACATAAGAAAGGAATAACAAAGACATATGATAAACCAGATTGATAACTCATTGTTATGTGTATTGAGAACCACAAGTGGAATAGAACATGGGGATCTAAGACAAACAAACAAATTACCCCTAAATTAGAAGAGAGGCAAAGAGGGAAAGAGTTGTAATAGGGGAACATCCCAATATGCCATTGATCTCAGACATGAAAGCACCAGTACAGAAGTTGCTTATTCCATGAGTGAGCTCTGCCTCTACAGACCTGCTGCCTATGATACCACACGGAAGGGACCACATAAAAAGCCCAACTTAAGTAGTTTAATTAAAATAATAGGATATTAGAATGGNGAGAACCACAAGTGGAATAGAACATGGGGATCTAAGACAAACAGACAAACAAATTACCCCTAAATTAGAAGAGAGGCAAAGAGGGAAAGAGTTGTAATAGGGGAACATCCCAATATGCCATTGATCTCAGACATGAAAGCACCAGTACAGAAGTTGCTTATTCCATGAGTGAGCTCTGCCTCTACAGACCTGCTGCCTATGATACCACACGGAAGGGACCACATAAAAAGCCCAACTTAAGTAGTTTAATTAAAATAATAGGATATTAGAATGGTTTGGGCTGCGATGCCATTTTGATATCTTAAACACAGCATAGATTTTGCATGGAAGTTCACTTACAAGTAGGG
>NDXB01010199.1:3265-34254 GCA_002631895.1 Agapornis roseicollis
TTTTGTTGGTTTGTTTTGTTTTGTTTTGTTTTTTTTTGTCCTGGAGCATTGGGTAATGCTTTCTTGGACAGAAAATCTTTCCAGCTAGCAGTGTACAGAATCCAACTGTCACATTGTGGCTGAAACTACGGAAGGATCTGGTTTCACTGAAAGAACTGAGAAGGAAGAAAGTGTCAGCATGGGACAGAGAGAGCTTTTGGCACCCAGACCAGACAGGAAGATGGGTAGCAGTCTGGAGCCGAGGTGGGTTGCCGGGGTGATGTGGGCACATGCAAAGAGAAATGGGGAAGGAAGCTCATCCCTTCCACCAGCGCAGCTCTGCGAAGGCCAGGCAGAGGCCAGGCCAATGTTTCTGAAAATGCTGCAGTGGTGTATTAATGCAGAGACCTTTCTTCTGCTCGAGGAGGCAAACATAAAAGACACACAAGCACTCTGGAAAAAACCTGTCATTTCAGAGTTTGCCTGCTCTGTGGAAGTGTGAGGACTGGCACGCTTGACAGCAGCGGGTGGGAACTCTTCCCCAAGCCTGCTTAAGGCTTGTCAGGAGCATGATCAGTGCATGGCTGGCTCACCATGGTGGGGCAGGTGGGCTCTTGTGCCATGCTGTGCCGCCCCAAGCATGCGGCTGCCAGGGCAAGGGTCCCCATCCTCAGCGGGGAGCAGCTTGGCAGCCTGTGCAACCTCTGACAGCCCTACGGCTAAAAGCTGCTCTCGCCTGCCATTAGCGCTTTTTAACATCATTAATCTTTCAGGAAAATCCTGCAGGATTCCAAAGCACACCCTGGGTAGCAAGTTAAATTTGTCTGTTTAAGCAGAATCATTTCAGCTTTTCAGTGTAAATGTGCAGCAATGGAACCCCTTGCAGGGTATCTGCTGCTGGGATGAGGTTAATGGAAAACCTTCACCAGAGCTCTGAAATGAATGAAATGAAGCTGGAATTTTCAAGTAAACACCACAGAGATGCTACTCTTGTGCCCCTCAGAGCTGGAAATGTGAGTCCACAGACCTGCTGCAGAGCCCATCTCCTCCTGCAGGCACTGAGGAAGGAGGAGGATTTAGAAATAAGGTGCTGGAAGTGAGTGGGAGGAAAAGGGATGGAAGGAAGGTAGAGATACAGAAGTTATAATTACACTGAAACACTGTTGTTGAGCTAAGATTTTTCTGGAGAATACTGTAGGACTGAATGGGGAAAAACCTGAAATGTGCTGAGAGCACTTCAGAGAATTAACAGAACATTGCATCTTTGCTAAACACTGCTCTAGACTTCCCCGGGACCAGGGCAAGACCTACCCTCAGTGGAAGTGGTCAGGTTAGGGAACATTTAAACAAATTGGACATGTGCAGGCCCACTGCAAGACCACTCTCTATAATGTTTGAAAGGTCATAGTGATCAGGAGAGATTCCTGAAGACTGGAAGAAAGCAAATGTGCCTTCTTCCTTAGGCAGGGCAATGAAAAAGTTGGGGAAACTTTGGCAAAGACCAATGGTATCCTGGGCTGCATTAGACAAAGCATTGCCAGCAGGTTGAAGGAGGTGATCCTTCTCCTCTGCTCAGCACCTGGAGTGCTGTGTCTAGTTCTGGGCTCCCCAATAGGAGAGAAACATGGACTTACTGGAGTGAGTCCAGTGATGGCCCATGAAAATGATTAAGGGACTGAAGCATCTCTTAAAGAGGGAGAAGCTGAGAGTGCTGGGACTGTTCAGCCTGGAAAAGAGAAGACTCAGGAAGGATCTCACCATTATGTGTAACACCTGATAGGAGAGCTTGAGGGAGGTAGAGCCAGTGGTGCCCAGAAAGAAATAGGCAATGTGAGAAATTCTGCTTAAACAATAAAAAACTGCTCTACTGAGAGTGTGGTAAAACACTGGAGCATGTTGTCCAGCAAGGTAGTAAAGGCTCCATCCATGGAGACATTCAACATAAACTGGCCACAGTCCTGGGCAATCAGGTCTTGCTGACCCTGTTTTGAACAGGAGGTTGGACTGCCTGATCTCCAGATATTCCTGCCAACCTTATCCAGCCTTATCAGTCTGTGATTCCAATATTGCCCAACTTCAGACTGGTATGATTTTAGTCTCTTCATCCAATTGCTGATGGAAGGGAATTTTAGTAAATGACAGATTAAGTTTTTTGTTTGTAAGAAGCATCTGACACACTGGACTTTATCAGCTCTCATCCCTAACAGAAAAATCTATAGATCTTCACAGGGATTAAACAATGCAGCTACAACATGTAACTAACAGGGCTTGAAAGAATTACTCTGGAATAATGAGAGTTTTGCAGGGAAATGCCACTGAACAAATGATATCATTATTCTGGTTCATGCTTGTAAGAGTATGGAAAACCTCTTTGGAAGATTCTTTTTCAAATAGTATTTTAGAAAAACTGGTGCAGGGATGGGAAAGGTTTCCCAGCTCACATGGGACTGGAGCAAGGCCCTTTCTAATCAATGGCTTCGTGCTCTAACCTCGGAACAGAAGACCAGGCAGGTTGGTTCAGAGCCTGGAAGGAGTATTTTGGTGCCTTTGATGCCTACCTCTGCAGAAGCAGCTATTCCATGTTAAAAATATGTATTTTTTACACAGCAGCTTGCAGCCTCACACTGAAAGAAGCTGAGCTGAGGGAGGGAGAGCCGATGCCGCGAGGTCTGTGGCAGGCAGAACAGATGCGTAATTTCATGCTGAAAGAAATCACCTCTTTATATAAGCTGCCTCTGTTACCCCTCCCACCACTTTTGGTGGCATTTGTCTTTCTGGAAAGTGAGCCTACCATACAGAAAAAATGATTTATCTTCTCCTTTTAGGAGATGTTTTTACTGGCAGAGCCAGACACCTTTGCTTTTCAGACTCTTCCAAGCACTGTGGTGGAACGTTTCTAAACACCCTTCAGTAAAGCCCATCAGTGCAGTCGTTGCTTGGCTGGAAGCATACACCACGGCGGGGAGGCATGCTTGGCTTCAGCAGCAGCTTGCACCTCAACTGGTGCACTGCCATGTACTCTGACAGCAGGACAACCTGCACCCCATGGCACCACATTGTAACTTCATGGAGTAGTGATGAGGAGGCTCGGCTGCGGTTCAGCTAAGCAGTAAATGTTTTTTGACAAGGAACAGCAGTGTGAAGTTTTAGTCCTCTGTGCTGAGCTGAAGTCATCCAAAATTATGATCTGCAGCATGTCCCCACCGAGTTGCTGCTCCTGGGAGCAGACCACCCAATCTGTCTTTCTCAGCATATTACAGGCTACCGCAAAGCCAAGTCCACATGTTGTCCCTACACAATATGGGATGGACAGCTTTTCAGCCCATTACCTTTGCCATCACCAAGGACTGATTATGGTTAAACTCCATGCAGATAAAAGGTTTTTTTCTATTAATGCTGGGGATAAACTGAAGGCCATGACAGGAGTTGGTGTTCTGCTGCCTTCTGGCTGTCAGGGTCTGCACTTCTTCCAGCTGTTGAATGTGCAGAAGATGGAAAATATTTATCCAGAACATGGATGTAATACCAGAAAGGTGTAAGTGATGTAGCTGTCCAACACAGAATACTCAGGTAAGAGAGAAAATAGAGAGCAGGATTTATCTGTATCAGTGAAGAACCTACCCAGGGCTTTTCCCAGCACAAGGAGTGAGGACGCTCAGGTTCAGAGGAAGGTGTGAGCAGGACAAAGAGGGGGAGAGTACACAGCCCAGACCCTGATTGTGAACTTGTGACATCATGAAAAGCATGAAGTAAAAACCAGAGACATAGGGGTACCTGAGTTCCCAGAAGGCACCTTCTGCTGAGCAGCTCAGAGCAGGATGCTCTGCCCCTGACCGCAGAGGAAGTCACAGCTGCATCCAACCATATGGCACATTCCCACCTCCCTTCCAGGCTCCTGTAAAATGAGCACCGATACATGCACATAGGGAAGAACAGTAACAGTGAAAAGGGATCAAACTGCTGAGGACCCTGAGGACCTCAAGCCCAGAGGGGAGCTCAGCTCCAGATTGTAAAGTACTGGTATTTCAGATGGGTGATGGATAAATGGACTGTGTTTATCCAGTGTGAAGTTAATAACTTACAAAGATGAAGCTTTACATTTGCACTCTGCAGTCTCACAAACTGCCCCTTCAGGTCCCACTAGATCAAAAGAAGAGCCTCTGGGAAAGGCAGAGGGGGGTTCTGTTGCAGCCTATCCCATGACACATCACGAAGTAACCATTTTCCATGATGTAGAAATTTCTCCTGTTTGAATTGAAGTCAATGATGAGAAAGTTGAATCACAGAAGCCTGTTTCAAAATATAGATGCTCATAGCAAGTAGGTCCTCAACCCAGGTGCATCATCCATACCTGCTTTTAGGCACACAGCTCTGTTAGACTTGATGCAGTATGGAGTCACCCATGTACTGATAGCAATCGTCCTACTGCCTTTCCTCACTGGTTTTGAAATACAAATGAAATTTCTTCAAGCCACATAAATGCCTTAAAACATGGAAACAGAATTAACACACATTTCATGCTGTCCATGTAGGAAGGAATTTCTCCCTCCAGTGTTACACCAAAAGAATATGTGCTTTGCTTTGTATCTCTAACAGGGTTTAGCAGCACAGAACCGCTCTCAGTGGGCTTTCCAGAGAAGATGGGCAAAGGAGGGAGTCAGGCCCTTATTCACTTGTTAGACTGATTCACTTTCCTGGGCCAGAATTTCCATTTGCAGGGAGAAACGGAGCACTTTGCCCAGGGTTTTGGAATTGGAGCAAAATGCAGGAGCATCACCGCAATCAGCATTTCCTCCCTCCCGTACTGGGAAGTTGGGGGTGATTTTCTCTGCCATCAGAAAGCAGAGCAGCCAGCTCCCCCATTCCTAGGACTTCGATGATTAGGGGAATGCTGCTGCCCAGGGTGCCTCAGGGTAGGGGCAGTGGGGGAGGATGTTGAGAAGGTCTCTGTGAGACACAGCATGTACCCTAAAACTTCCTGGTAGAGCACAAGACATTTTAAAACTCCCCAGGCAGGGCTGCAGCTTGTTTGTGCATTGAAGCATAATTGCTCCCGGCTCCCAAGTCACACTGGATGAGGACATTTCCTCTGCTGCAGCTAGAAAAGCGAAAGCCACGAGGTCCATGCTATTGCACAAGGGGGACTGCCTTACGCAGGGGGATTTCCCAACAAGGAGAGCAGCTCTCTGCGTCACGGGATGCTGTGTGGGCACCGGGCATGGTACAGCGGTAGTGGGGGCGGTTGCCTTGGGAATAAAGCCCACGTCAGCCCTTTTCCGATTAAAGAGGACACAAGTTATTAGAAATTGGTCCTGTATTTACTGTTGATAGGCTGCGAGAGAACATTAAAGCCAAAGGAAACCAAGCTTGAGCTTTTCCTGTGCTCATTAAACTGAGAAAAGAGCAAGGCGACCGCGGGTTTTGCCTGTGGCCCCTCTTCTAGGGGTAATCGCTGCCGGGCTGTGCAATGCCCGTGCCCACACAAGAGGGCAATGCAGGAGCAGGAATAAGGGAAGGGCATCCCTCAACCAAAAGGGTGTGCAAAATTTAACTGAAGGGTGTGCAAATCTCAGGTAAAAGGCACGCAAAGCTGCTGCCTTTGAGCAGCTACAGCCAGAACTCGCTCCGGATGGCACTGCACAAGTTTTTCTCCAAGGGCACGGGGAAATCTAACAGTCTCCAGTGTCTTCTTGGCTTAACCTGTGCTGAGGACATACGTGTTTTGCTGTTGACAGTTTTCACTAGAGGATGAAGACAGTCACCTCCTGGTATCACTAGAAGTGCAAGAGGTTGGAATACAGCAGGATTTAATTCAAATGTTTATGCGTTTACTGATTATGGCTAAATCCCCCTACTCTACCTTCATTAATTATGTATGCCAAAGAAACTTTCATATAGATATGCATAAAATGACTTAGAACTGTGAGGGAGGAACAAGAAAAATTCCATGACCAACCAAGAAATCCAGCCTTCAACTTTTTTTTTTGCGGGGGGAAGTTGAGACTCTTCTGAGCTGAATTCTCAGTGTCAATGAGAAGAATCAAGGTGAAAACGCATTTATCTTAATTTTCTTAGGAATCAGACCAAATCCAATGCTTTTTAAAGTAAGTTTGTTTGAATTTGTACATTAAATAGATGTATATAAAAATAGCCTAATATAACAGTAATTATTACACCATCCAAATATAAATACAGTCTTTAAGCCTGCAGTCAAATTGCGTATGGTAAGTCTTATGAAAAGATGTTTTTTCATCCTATCATGCTACTCCTTATTTTGGCATTACAGTTATTTAAATGGGAGGATTAGAGTGTAGCTCACAATTTCTACTACTTTTTTCCTACTTCTTTTAGCAATAAACAGTAATGGCTTAATATTTTGTTTAATAAAATGTATTACCATTATTTGAACATCTGAAATAATCAGCTGTCCTTTTATTGCAGCATCAACTAAGCTATTTGTTGGATCAACTGGATCAAGTTTCCAGACAACCTCCCATTCTTCCAGATATACACTGGCTCATTTACAGAAACAAAGACCGGGCTGGAACGGATGACTGGCTCACCAGACCTACTGGCCATTCAGCTCAGTGTGATGCTTCCACGGAAGACACACTCGATTCTTCTTCCCAACATAAGCTGCTGTGTAATTGATTTTTTCAGTGATTTTTCAAAGATGCCAAAAGGATTTGGGATTCAACACTGAAGCCCTTTGAAAATTCAAGTTTTGTTTACATCAGATGCTTCTGTGTCAGAACATGATGTCCTGCTCTGTTTGCATGCATTTCACGTAAGAGTGCAGTAGTGTCCTGGGTTCAGCAGTTGCAGTCAGTTTTTCTTTTCTTTAGTAACCAAAGTCCCTTCCATTATTATTATTCATTATGCCTTTATTCATAACCAGGAACAATCAAGATCCTCAGCTCGTGACTTCTGTTGAAAACCATTAAGCTACAGATATTTACACAAACACTGGCTGGGGCTTTAGCCTTACTAGAAGAGAAATCTGACCTTTGGCCAGGTAGACAGAATTTTCCCTGTTGGGATTTTTTTTTTTATTGTCACTAGCAATTAAAAAAAAAAAATAGATTAAATAAAATTCTCATGATGAGGCTGAAATAAACATTGAGGCAGAAATAAACGTATCAGAGTTACCACCTACGTCCCTTCTGAACTGTACTGTGACTTAAAATCTTTGATTCCACATGTTGTTAGTTCAGATTTGTTATCAACTAGCTTGGTAACTTTCCTGAATGAGACAGATTCTCATAAGGTGATTAACTGAACCCTGGAGAAAAGAATTGCTATAAATGGTTAGGACTGATAGAGGGAGGAGAGCAGTCTCATAAAAGTCCACAATGTGCTAATAAACATGCCAAGAAAAAGTATGATCTTTAGACAACATTGTGTCCAGCCATCAGGATTTATCTCCTTCTTTCCAGAGGAAGGAAAAACAAGGATACATGATCTGACCTTGGAACACTGCCTCCAGCTGCTTCAAAAATCTTTTCAGCTTTCAAGATATGGGACAAATTTTATTCTTGAATGTGTGTGGTGTGGAAGCTAAAAAAAGCACAGTTTGGGCTGTAATGTTTGCTGTAACATTATGCTGTAAGGCATCACACATTTCTCCCACTGGTACTAGAAGAAACTGACATCAGTATCAAGAAAATGCATCATTTGGGAAAGAATTATTCTCGCCAAAATAGGAAAGCACAATCTGTGCCTCAGCATCTCCCAGCTGTAGAGCAGCATTAGCTGTAGTGTTACTGTTTACGTATATAATGGTAATGGAGGATGAGAGGGACAAACCTGGGAACTAGAGCCTGAGGTGCTTGCATGGGCACATGCAGAGCCACACCATGGTCTGAAGAGCACTTGATACCTTCCAAACCTACAAAACAAAAGCAGTCCCTGGTCCCTTCCCTGGAGCACTCATGTAAGGAGAGAAACTTTAGTTCTTCATCTTCAATAAGCAGAGGTTTTCCTGGAAGGACGACACATAAGGAGAGAGCTGGTAGACTCCCAGAAGAAGACATGTAGTCATGATGTCCACTGGGGTGTGCAAAAATATGTTATAATGCATTAGACAAAATTCTGTCCCCAACAACTTCATCGTATGCCAGTCTGCAAAGCCCATGTTGACTGAATAGGCAAACCCCAAACTGACTGGTGAGCAAGTTTCTAAAGCCCTACTACAGACATTAAAAGACAGGCCTGCAAGAATAGTCCTGAGCTAACCAAGTTACCTGACAATTTCCCCTAACTCTTAAGTACATTAATACCTACATGAACATGAACATGAAAGGAACTCATGCCAGAAGAGCATGACTGAGTATTTCTAAGGGACTGCTCCTTGACAAAGACTCAGCCTTTAATCACAGAGCTTGACTAAAGAGTAAATGAGTTGTTTAATCTGAAAAATTAAACCTCATAGTCAGACAGTGTCCAGCTATGACAGCTAGACAGCAAGTATTTGACAGCAAACTTGTTCATAGCCTACCTCTGCCAGCGGAACAATTTAAGCAGTATCAGGATAGGGTTTTTCCTGTCATGCTTTCCATTCCCAGACTTCTTTGTAAAGTCTGCAAACAGAGATGCCAACGTACCCCATTCTGACCTACATAACAAACAATTGGACTTGTGTTCCTGCTGTGTTATCACCAAAATGGATCATTGTCATGCCTCCTTAATGGCTTGGCAAGACAGCTTTCTGCTGGGAAGCATCAGTTGAATCCCGCACCTCCTGCTCTCATGACACCAACTGCATATTTTGTGTTTAGTGCAGAAAAGTAAAACACCCAGCAGAAAAGGCTCAGATTTAAGTTTTGTTCTTTGCCAGGACAAACATGGGAGCAAGTGAAGCACAGCTCTGAGAGCTCTAGCTTATCAAACTCCGGGGGGGAGGGAAGATAATAATTTCATCAGTCTTTTTTGAAAAAAGAAATAAAGATGCTAAACAAAAACGTACTCCCCCCTCCCAACAACATAAATTGCACAAAACTGAGTGGTAGAAGTGACCATGCTATAACAACACTGTTCACTCTTCTCATGTCAGAGAAGAATCTTAGAGTTGCGTCCTGCTGTTATTGGAGGAGAATAAAAACTTGACAGGAATGGGATGTGTGGGTGACAAACAGCTCTTTGGCTTCTCAGGCTTCAGAAGCCCCTGGGCCAGCTTGGCACTGAGAGGTCCCCACTGAATCAGAAAGATTAACTCCAGGGAGAGGCATCCCTACTGAGACCGAGCAGCTGGCAGTGGTTAATATTTATAGTCCTCTGCTGCAATGGTGGGAGGGGTCTAAAAAAGTGGAGGGGATTTGGGCGAGGTGCCTTTGAATCAAACCTGCATTAACCTATGTGATCTGAAGCTTCTCTCTTACCAGCATTTGGAGCATAAAATCCTATCACTTATGCCTAACTGCCACATACCTGTAACCCTGTACGTGTGGGATAAAATTAAATCCAAGACAAACTGAGATGCCTGCATTCCCCCTTTATAATTTATAAGGATAAAGGCGAGTTTTTGGCAAGGCAGGATTCAGAAACTTTAGATATCCTGCTAGAAAATATTTCTTCTCTCTCCATAAAGAGATATCTTTCAGAGTTTGTCAGACATCCAGAATATTACTTCTGCTCTCTTCATTAGCAGCCATGTTTTGTAAGTGAGAGAGACATACTCTTCAGAGGCTACCACTGACCTAAACGAATTATTAATCATAAAGGGATACTGGAATGCAAGAAATGCTACTTCTCCAGCCATGACTCAACAGCATTTGGTCTGACCTTTGTTTTGTTTGGAAAATCCCCAAAGTTACAAGCCTCTGTTGGGTGAGTTGAAGCTGGCTGACATCAGGTTGGCTTTCTCAGGGGTTTGTTTTCCTTCTTTTTTTTGGTGATCTCTTTGGACACAGTTCCCTGGACACTGAGAATTCAGAGATCAACAGTTCAAAACCATTGCTCTACAAAATCCATCCCCAGTTCATTATGCTACAAACCTCTGCCCACATCTGAGGGAGGAAAATGACAGGTATTCTATTCTTTAGCTCATCAACAACTTCAACAGCACAACGGAACAGTGACTTACTAAACAAATAGAGAAGAAGTTTTTTACTTCATTTATCTCCTAGAAGAAATACAAAATGAATTGCTGCAAAACATTTCAAAGATTGAAAATACTGTCTACAGTAAAAAGTGGGACAGAAATAATACAGCCTAAGTGGGAGCAGTGTGAAAGTCTGTTGCTATCTGTAAGCATTTGCATTTTTAGGATAATTGAAGATGATAATATTCCACATTCCTCAGCCAACTGCAATGCAAACCCTCTTAAACATGGATTTTAGTGCAGAACTGTAATAGCAGAGGTCTTTAGTGTCTCAGCAAAACAGATCGTGGGCATTTCAAATGAGAAATTACTTTTCAAGCTTAGATATCAAGGCATTATAGCAAACCCTCTTTGTCCAAAGATAATTTCCAAAAGGAGGAAGTATGAACCACCTAAAGATCTACAGAGTAATTCTCTATATTGTATTTTTGGAGTCATAAAATCTCTGAATCTCATTTCATGAAAAGTCAGTAAAGCTTCATTTTTATTTACTGCAGTGGCTAAATACTCACCCTCCCAATGTACTGGATATTGTGATTTCCATTGAGTATGCTCTTCCAAATCCCATCATTTTACAGAAGTAGTGCACCATTGGGAGGACTACAGAAAATTAGGGGAAGAAAACCATTGTAAAGAGAGACAGTGCAGTGTTCCTTGTTACTGCTGCATTGTTAGATGTTTTACTTTCCACTATATCATTATTTTTTATAAGTAATCTACTAGTAATTACTATTTATCTAATTACTTTAAATATGAAGCCTTTGTGTATGCTTCTAGTTCTTCTCATCTTGAGAAGCTCTAGCAGTAGCTCCTAGAGAAGGCTTTTAGAAAACCAAACTTTAGATCTAAATAATCAAGAAGAATTTAGCTAATCCTGTTTTTCAGCCTAACAATCCAACTTCTAACATATGCACCTTTTCTCTGCAAGAAAACCAGATTTTTTTTTCCAACATGAAAAAAAGCAATACAGAATTATGGGAATTGTTCCATCCTGTGGAATCAGCAACTCAAATAGGAGGCTATAACTTTGAAATTCATGGGGCTCTTACCTCCCCTGTCAGGCTATGAGTATAATACCTATAAGACATATTCTGGGAGCTGTTCCATGCAAGATTCCTGTACAGGGCTGCACTGTTTACACTGACTACAAATCTGTATGCACAAGAGAGCTCAGCATGGGAACAAAATCCTATCTATCTCTGAAGTCTCTCTGTGAAACAAATTGAACATGGTTTTGCCCATAACAACATGAGAAACAAATTATTTTGAAGGATAAAGCATCTCTCAAAAACTTTCCAGGGAACTGATACTTTCTAGTGCTACAGACTGCGTTAAAGATGTCTCTGATGAACAGACTTCCTAAAAATACATGCTCAGTATAGGTGAGGCCCATCAAGTCGAGCTAATTGATCCCTCTACAAGCCATGGAAAAGGCAGTATGGAGACTCGATCTACACAAGAAATGGCACGGTGGGAGAAAGTTACATTGCAATGTGAGAGCCACATGTTTAAAACTACCCATTTCTTGAATGCAGCTGTATTCACTGTTGCTCCACAAAATACTATGGGCCAAATTTTACAGAGCAGATGAGAGATGATTGAAAGACAATGGGGAGGGGAAAAACCTTTTGCATGAAGGTCCTGCAAAAGAAAGCAAAACAACCCTTTACTTAAAGAAAGTATTAGACACAGGTCTGCAAAAGCAGTAAATCAAGACTTTCAACTAAGAGGATTTATGGAGAAAGAGATTTTATCTCCAGGCACAGATTGGCCTTGTGTAAATCCTAACCCTTGTTTTAAACAAACTGACCCCAAATTATCTGTGACGTGTAGAAGAATTTTCTGCTAGAATAGAACCTTGGTGGTAATGTTCCAATAAGCGAGACAAAGCATGCATTTGGAAGAGAGAACTTTCCAATGCACAGGATGATTTCACTTTGAAAAACTTCCTAATTGTTGTTTCATTAGATTTCCAAAGCAGCCAAGGCTGGAAATCCTAAACTTGCTTCAGCTGAACTTGGCATGGACCTCTAAGTAGTTTGTTGGCAAAATGATTTAAATAAAGTCTCTTTGTCTAACTTTCTTTTTGCCAAAGGTACAAATACAAAAAAGCAGCCCATATCCCCCACAGAGTAGAAATGAAATTGAACTTTGAAATAAATCTGCAAGAACAAAGACATGCTGTTGTAAGAACATGTTTCCTTGATGACCATGGACCCAGCACAGGGATGGAGCACAACTACATTGCAGCTGAGAACCTGACTCTTTTGGACCCAGAAGTAACACAGTACCAGCAACATGCCGGATCCAAGCTGACAAGCTCTGCTAGGCAGCCGAGTCCTGATCCACACTAGTGCCCTTGGGGCACAGTGCCATGTCTCCAGGACTTTGTTGCTTCCACACCTGCACAAGTGTCTCTACATTGTGCTGTGTGCTTCAACTGAGGATAGCTCAGATGTTTCCACTATACTCCCCTGCAGCGGCACAAATGCATGTTCTGCTGCTTTTCTGCAGTGCCAATCTGGAACTTACAACCTCATATTTTCCTTCAGATCCCTTTAGAAATTTATAGGCCAGATCTGAACGTCATGGGGAATTTGTCAGCTGCGTAAGGGCAGTGGCCATATCAAAGCTTTCAGTTAGGACCAATATGAGAGAACAGTTATAACTCACGGTTAAATGAGGCAGCAGTGGACACAGACTGACAGCAAAGGATACAGGTTGATGAAAACAAAAGGTACCTCAAGAACAGTAAAAAAGGAAGAACAGGTACCCAAATCAAAGTTATAGACATGAATGTATGGCAGCCTGGAACAAACAGGAGGAACTAGAGCTCCTTCATGCTATTACCGCAGCATTGCTGGAACAACAGATGTGGTGGGATAGCTCATGTATGTTGGGAGCACTGTGATGGATGGATACAGGCTCCTTAGGAGAGACAGGGAAGGAAGCCAGGAAGACTTGGGGGTCTCTTCACATTAAGAAGCAGCTTGAACGTTTGTGATAGATGGCAGTCTGACTGAGGGTGTGGGTTAGGATCAGAAAAGAAGCCACTAAGAGTGACAAGGATGTGGCAGTGTATTACAGAGCAGCCCACTGGGGTGGCAAGGACAGCCAAGCACTGGAACAGGTTACCCAAAGAGGCTGTGCAGTCTCCATCCCTGGAGATTTTCAAGTATTGACTAGAGAAAGCCCTGAAGAATCTGGTCTTATTTCGCAGCTGATTCTCTAAGGTGTCTGGACTAGGTCCAAAGGTCTCTTGGAACCTGAATGATTCAAAGTCTAAAGGATAGAATCTCATGCAGGATCTGTAGATTTGAAATTGAGGCAGAGGAGTAGAGCATCTGCTACCAACCAAGAAGTCTCAGTTTTATGACTGCATCTTATCCATGAGCACCACACAGATGCTCACCCAGCAGCCAAGTGTAGACAAAGGCTGCAGATTCCCAGGAGCAGTGGCAGTTGCAGCAGAATTCATTCCTGCAACTCTTATGAGTATCACACATACTCATGTGGGACAAAAAAAAAAACCCAACAAGAAAACCCATCGCTGGCAACAAACATTAACTTGAAGTCATGGTCCCAAAGAGCGTGTTCTCAGGGCAAGGAACTCCTAAATGTTTTCACTTTCCCTAACCGTTTAAGAGCCAGGGAATGTGAGACTGCACTAAAAAACATTCCCAGCAAGGGGAAGGGGCAGAGGGGCAAAAATGTTTGATTCACTGATGTTCCTTACATGCAGTCCCCCCAGCAGCCTACCCTACAATATAGCATTTGGGAAGCAACTGAAACTTACTGACTCTTGCTGGGACATTTTTAAGTGGGTTTGGACCATGTGAATGAGCTCTCAAATCCAGACTGTCACACCACAGCCCTTTCTTGACAAATAGTCAAACCTTGTTTTTACTGACAGAACCGTATTGATTGTTTCTAACCATCTTCAGTATGATAAGGCTGCTGCCCTCAGGATATTATAATCACACCATCTCTTTTGATTTGCTGAATACACCCCCTCAAATCTTGGTTCTCCTCTTCTCAGTCCGGTTCTTTTGCCGTAAATGGCTTCAGTTCCACCAGTGTCACACAGCTCTTTTCCCACACATAGCTCATGTTCTAGGGAAGCTTAGGGTTGGCTCCCCACCCCGGTAGCAGCCTCCTCTATGAAAACTGCCCACTGAGCTTATTTATATCAATGATACCTCCTCCTCAAAGTCTCTAGGCTTCACTAAGCAGCTGCTCTTCAGCTCCCTGGACCTGCAGACATCTGAACCATTCACCCGTTCATTTCCATTGCTGTAATGCTGCTTTTGGCTTCTTGGTTTTCATTTCCCTTTTCAGAAATTGGCCTGCAGCCATAACAAGGGTTCAGAACTATTCCCAAAAGGGACAGTCAGTCTAAACAGAAAAGTGATGCTGAAAGGCGCTGCATGTACAGTAACCATGTTATGACCTGCCTTTCAAGGAATACCAAGCAGCTTTAACACCTATACATACTTACAAATGAAGCAAGGGCTTCAGTGTGTCTCAGCTGTGTAACCAAAATACAAAGTTTACTGGTATCTGACTACAAGCATCTTGTGTCTCGTTGTCAAATTTCTTACAAAATCTCAATTAGGGTGAACCACCATGAATATACTGCAAGTAGATGCACACTGCCACAGCTCTGCTGTATGCTTGTGTCCCCAGTAACTCATTGTCTTATTATTGCACTGCAGTATTACCCATTTTGTTTAGCTGGGTAAAAGAAAACTCACCAGTATTCAAGTACTGCCCTAACCTTTGAAAAACTTCAAAAAGCTTCTGAGCCCTTTGCTGAGCGAAACAGCAAAAAAGTCTTTCTCTAGGTCCTGTAAAGATTAAGGTAGCAATAGGCTCTTTACAGCATCTGTGCCAAGCGTCCCATTAAAAGCTTTAGGTTAGCACCAGTAACAAGTTACCATACCAGCCACCAAAAAGAAGTTCACACACTAGCACCAGGATTTAGGTAGAAAACTAAGTCTGAAATTCAAAGCTCAATCTTGAAGAAATTAATACAAGAATTAATTCCTGTAACCAAGATAATGACTATGTCAGTCATCATTCAAGAAAACACTTCTGAATCAGAAATGGACACATGAATATTAGTTTAAACTCCAAATAAACTAGTCTGCCAACTGCTGGGAAGTACTTTTCCTTGCCCAGTTTTTACAAGTACTTCTCCAGTACACATTACTGCCCACAGTATTTCCAACAAATAACACCTCAGGGAAAAGAGAAAACACACTTCTAAACTCTTCAGACTACACCATTAGAAAGAAAGTCTACACAGTATCATATACTACTGCAACATAGAAGAATCTGACACACTGAAAATGAAAGTGCGCATAAGCATCAACGTTGCATCTGTATTATATTCTGCAAGTTACAGCTATTTCTTGTACAGAATTTCTGTTAAGAATAAAGACAACTGTCTGTAATCATTAGTGCCATTTAGTTTCAATACAGGAGTGGCTCTCAAACTGGACAGGTAGAATACTCATAAATGTACCTGGAAAATCTATGTGACATTTGCTTACCATCATGTCTGCTCTCCACTTACCTTTCTTCCCTTCCTTCTCCCCCTTCCTCCTAAAACACTTCTGTGGCAGATGGACAGAGAACTTAATGCTTTAAGTCAATGAGAAGGACTGACTCGTACAGGACCAACTGATCTGGAAGGGGGACAATCATTGTTTAGCTGAGTATCTGAAAAATACAGCAAGCCTGGGAACAGGGCTCCACCATGGTACCTGACTCCCTATAAATTTCTGCAGGGAATAAATCCTTCTGCAAAGTATAGTGAGAGGAAGGTTTTGGTGTTGTCTAGTAGGCAGCAACTTTTGAGGAGAGTGGTGAGGCAAGAAGGACATGCAAAAGCCCCTGACTGAACCTGAAAGACAGGTTTAAAGTGAAGATGAAGGCAAGATGAGAAACATGAGTGTATATACAAGTGTGGGTGGGAACCAGTCCTAAGGTACAGACAACAAGAGTTGACTGAAGAATTTTGAAATCCAATGGTAAATAAAAGAACAAAACCACTTTTCTACCACGGAACAGTTGCACTACCCTTGGAGAGCAATGCTTTATGAAGCAGCAAACCCTGCTATCTAATTCCATTCTCTTTATTTTGTTCTGGCACTATCTGCATGAACGGAAAACAACTGCAAAAATAAGATACATGCACTTTGGTTTTACTTGTTTCCAAAACATGATTGGATTGGAAGCAATGGTTCTTGCGCATTCATCTTTCACACTGAGGTTTTACCAAAAGGTGGTTGTTTCTTGAGCTTTTATTTAGCAAATCATTTGTATGTTAGCCAACAGAATTCCCAAAGGCTTCTTCCCATGCTGTTCCTCTCAGTCTTTTTTTAAACAGGGTCCAACTGAAGACTACTTCCAAAATGTATCTGTAAAACTTGCATTTGAATGCTCTTCATTCGTAAAACAGATGGAAAAGTGAAGAGCAAGGAGAAAAATGTACAGAAAGAAAGCAGACCGGTACAAAAACCATCACAATGGAAAACAAAGGTAATTTTACTCTCCATTTCACCATAATAGAAATATTAAAAGTAATGTTCTTCAGACTGTGTGTCACCTTCAATTCCTAAAACAGAATATTAGCTGCTGTGTTTCTGTGCTCAAAGTCACTTTCCCACTGCTTTTTGTAGATTGTTTGGATTATTTAACTTTAAAGAGTCCAAGAGGTTTCTGATTGTTTCACTTCCTATTCCTTTTATCCTATTCTTCATCCTGTTGGAATTACTTTTTCCAAATGGTATCAGTAGGGCTGCCAGTCCCCAAGGTTCTTTATTGATCATTTTCTGAGCTTTCTCATCCTTCCGTAAAATCCAGGCACTTTCTCTGGCCATAGCTACAAATTTCTCCAGCTGTGGCTGATTAACATTCTTGCTAATATTAAGGTCTTGTTCAAAGGGATTCCAGATATAAAGAGGAGATGATTCAGGTTTATTTACTTCCTTTCCCTGCAGACAGTGTAAAGAAAAAGCCAAAATTGCATATGTGTATTATAGGGTGAGCAAATAACAAATCACTTGAGTTATTACATTAGCATTACACATATTTTGACCTAGTAGAGAACTTCTTGCAAAAAAATCCCAGTTATTATTAATCAAGTTAATTTTCCTGTCAACCTGACTGTATGACTCCGTTCTCTGAATCCTCTTAGTGGTCATTTGCCTTCCTTTCATTCAGCTTAGATTTCCTTCACAAGGTACAGAACACACAACTACAGCTTAGCCCTTTTGGCTGTTCTCCTGTTTGCTTTTCCACAAACCTCAGATCAAACTCACTGCAGTTTCCTACTCCTATCTCCATTTGAGTATGGGCAGCATGAGTGTGAAAAACTACTACAAGCACTTAAACTGTTCAAACCACTCCTCTTTCAGTACTCATTATGAGCTAGTATAACAAAACAGGATTATTACTTTGGCTGAAATTCCTCCCCATTCAGTTTGTCCTTTAAGTACAGAGGTATTCAGGTCATGGGCACTTTTTGGGCAAGTCTCTGAAAACTATGTAGTTTGCTATTTAAACACACTTCCATCTCAGTGCTTATCAATGCTACTTGGCTGACCTGCCCCATATTAAGGAATCTCTTCAGGCCTTCCACCACAAGCTATAGTGGGAATCTACGAGCTACTGCTAGTCCAGGAAGTGTCCACATGCATGCTGCATACACTTGCCTAGGGTCAAGAGGACTGACTATTTAAACAGAAAAACTTCAGCAGCACAGACCTTTGCCCTGACAAGCTCAGACTTCAACATGTATATATTTTTTGCTTGCCTTTTTTAACGCTTAATGGCAAACGAAAGTTCCGCAGCTTAATAAATCAGTTTCTAAGATCAACCACCAGCAGCAAAAAGATCTCTTAATGCCAGTAATCCATAGTGCTCATGTAGGAAACAGAACACAAATGACCACACAGCAACACAGCACTGAAACCCTTGTAAGAAGACAAGCAGGAACAGGTGGAAGTTAAGGCAGCTAGTTAAATATGTAGCAAAATAGCTTCTATTTTTAAAACTGCCAATTTTATTACAGGGTTTTCATGAAAAACCATACAGGCTTAGCATGAGAGTTTGTGCTTTCCAACATACCCAAGTAATGACACTGCAAATGTCCTTAATGGTGCTATAAGTGATTTGGCTCTGAGAGGAAAACCTTCTTCCTTCACATGAAGGACTCTGTTTATGGATACAACCAATGTAAACAGACTTTGTACATGCAATTAAAAATGACAGAAACTCCTGCTTAGCATATGTAGTTTGACAAATGGCAAGCAAAGAAATTCAGTTGATACTGATGAGAGATTAAAATTCATTCACCTTTCGAAGATTTATGGAATTCCTTCTGAAATCAAAGTTTCCATAATATTCAAAAAAGTCACCCAACAGTACATCTAAGGGAAAGAAAAACAAAAGCCATCAGGAACATGAAAAGTTTATTTTCAACATGCTCATAAAAACAATTTTAAAATGTTGATGACAATTTACCTACCAAGTGTTTCTGTATTATTTGTACATTTAATCTTGCTTAAGTCACTAACAAATGAGCAATCATATCCTCCAATTACAAGCTTGTCTTTTTGATCTGAAACAAAAATCATGGGCATAATTGTAAGTGATAAATAATAAAATGACATTGTGTTTAATAAAATTCAGGTAACAGACATGACTGAATTTGATGATTGCTATTGTATTAAATACATCAAATTAGGAGTTCACGAGTGAACTTTCAGGTTAAAGTGATTAAAGATTTAAAAGAAAAAAGTACCTGGACAGGCAAAGGAAAAGAAGCATGAGTAAATGTCATATTTTTTAAAGCCTACAGGAATAAGGTATAGGGTATCTTTGTATCTCTTAAGTTACTTATTTTAAGTAACAAACCTGGTGTCTCTGCATACAGAGCTTTATCACACACTAAACAGCACATATCTCTGAGGCTAATAACCGCTACGGTTTCAAAAACTCAGACCCAAAGTGTCCATTGTCTTTTTTTTGGAAAAACGTAAGAGATTTAGGAATGTTCTTGTAAAATTTCAGTGCAGCTGTTTTGGCAATAAATAAATCTATAGAATTCTGATGGAATGCTTAAACTGATTTTAAAGCAACTGCACACAGACCTTTTCCTCCACTCAGAGCACTCAAAGCTTCCAGAGAAGCATGTCAGCAACCAGAAGGCATGACTGAGGAATCAAGAACTTGGGATATTGTTACTGAACATAATATGCCCTGAAAGCTATGTATGAAACAGCCAGAACAGCTTGTTTGCAGATGACCTAGACAGGCTCAAGGATATTCTAAATTGTGAGGGAAAAATACAGACTTTCTTTTAAACATTGGGCATCTAGAAAACAATACACATCAGTCTGCACAAAATTCTTCACAACTGCAGAGACATCTGAGACTCTACAAGTTTTCTAAACCAAACAACAGAAAATAAACAAAAAAAAAGAAAAGAGCTAGCATGGGAGCACTGAGCAAATAAATGAGGCTCTTAATTACCTGAGGCACAGAACGAGCCTAACCCCTCTAAACAGAATGTAGTATTGTATTGAAAATGGATTTTTTGCCTTTAAAATGTATTATTTTCCAAAAAAAAAATACATCTAAAACCCGTATATTTTCTTAAATGTAAGGCATGCATAGTATGCATTAGTATTTGAGGACATAAAGAAATTGCTTGAGTTTATGAATCACTTTAGAGAAAACAAATGTGAAAGTCACTGCAATAAACACATAAATAGCTGTCCTTACCTGCCAGTTCTTTAAGTTGATCTAGTGTTGGAATGATAGGTGGTGATCTCCTTTGCAGAAAAAACATGACCATCATGGTCAGAGAGAAGTTTGTAATCCAGGTGCCAGGAACACTATTTGTAAGTCCATGAACACGGGCCCAACATCGTACACTGAACACTAGTGCTCTTACACGGGAATCCAGACAGCCATAGATGTACAAGAGTTCTGAACTTTTTATAGCGATGCTGAAGAAGGAATGAAAAGTAAGAGACAAGTAAATAATGAGAGAACTGTGAAGTACCAGACGCAGTGTTCACTGTTTGGTCCTACAGCATCAGTAGGGTATCCATAGAAAACCACATTTAACTTTTATGCATTTAACAAAATAAAGGAGAATGCCTGAAATTGTCCAGGATAAAATATTTGGTAATTTCCCATAGTAATAAATATACAGTTGTATACTTGTCGTATATTGTAAATAACAATACTGCATTTCCACTGTTTCCTTGTTCCACAACACAGTGCGAATTAAACAAATAAACAAAAAACTGAACCAAACAAGCAAAAAAGAAAGAAAGAAACAAGAAAGTTCCATCAGGTACTCAGGAATGAAACTATACATAATGAAGGCAAAACCCACAATTTAGCCACAATTGCGTTTGAGGTACATTAGACATTATCTTTATCCTAACAATGTATTGAAAAATACATGAAGTGCAGAGATATAACAAAATCTGCAAAACAAGACAATTTTCAAATTACTCATATAGAAAATCTGGAAGAATAAAGGTCTTCAGACGGATCAGTTTTTTATCTGCTTCACCATATGGTCGTGCAAACATTCATGTAGTGTACAAATGGGAGGGCAAGAAAAAGTAGAAGAAAAATGGAAGCATGGTATGAGAGCAAAATGTATTTTGGGTTCAGTTTAAAATACTTGTTGAATTACAGCTGCAGGAGTTTTTACTCCTAATCCTGCACTGAATTATTCTAAAAATCCACCATGGCATTTTGGGGAAATGTACCATGTCAAAGTTTTACAACACCTGGACTTCTAAAACTTCAACTCTGAAGCGTTTCCTTGTGTCCAGAGGTTTGGTATTGCTCAGAATGATCAAAGGACAACACACGCAGTCCCAACCAGCCAAACTGTCAGCACAGAATTACAAGTAAAAGCTGACTTTCACGCTGGCTGCCTATACAAAAGTAATTTTATTACAAGACATTTGTTCAGTACTGCCTTAACAACGCCTGCATATTCTGAAACAGAACTTTGGGTAATTCAGAAAATTAAGCCTAGGGTCTGACCTTATCTCATGCAGACAAATCACAAAATCTGCACTAAAATTCTTATGAGAAGTATACTGAAAGATAATCACATTCTACTACTCCCTAACACAACAAAAAAAGTTATTACTCATGTTTTATTATGGTACCCTTAAACCAGTGTTATGGATGTATTCTGAATTGTGGTGGGTATTTCTTAATAAATAAGTGACAGCAAACCAAAAAATACATTTTACTATCAACCAAATGAGGACAAGCTGTAAGAGCAAAAACAGATGCAAAGGGAGATATTTCTAAGAAGCCTGCTCCCTCTATTGGGCATTGCAGTGAAAGGTCCAAAATGACAGTAACACTTGAGATTCTGCTTTCAGACATTCAGCAAGTTAATTTAGCATTCAAGATACCTTGCCAGCAAACAGCTGTATGCAGACTCTTAAGAAAAAAAAAGGACATCAAAATAACTAGAAGCCAAATAACTGAAAACTAACACAATGGAGCTGCATAATCTGAAAACTAATCAAAAGAAGACAGTGCATATGGCCATATAAATGAAGGGAAGTAATAACTAACAAGCACTGCCTTCTTTCAATTCCTTATTAGTCAACCTTACTGTAAAGAGTGGTTTTCAAATCTTCAGTTTCAGGCAGCAAGTATTTCCTATGCTGAGGAAAAATATTTTAACTATATCAAAACTTAAGCTCTATGAAGTCAAATATACCCTTTTTACTTTCAGAGCCAACATTCACTTCTGTTAACAACACAGAAAGAAGTAGACAAAGCAGTTTTCATTACAGGTTTTCAGAACATAATTACTTTAGTATTCTTTCTATACTTTTTAAAACTGTCTCACCTGTTGCTCACCGACAGATCACACTGGAATCCTGTTGGTTGATGGGAAAATTTCACCAGCGGGCAGCGAGCATTGAGTATCTTCTGTACATTCACGCATCCAGGACCAAAATTATCAAGGCAATCACCAACCACAGACAGAATTTTCTGGGTTGCTAATCTTTCAGATGGCAATCTTTTCATTTGATACTCCATGTCAAAGGGACCTTTTTTCTAACACAGAATTTTAAAAGTAAAGTGTTAGTCCTGGAGCCAGAGCCATTTAAGCATACTAGCGATAGACTACAACAGTTTGCAAAAAAGTTTCAATTGGATAGACAGGAATTATTCAAGACAATGTGCAGGGCTTTGAAAAAGGTGAAAACATACCGTAGTATCTTTTATATTCTATTTCAGTGATTCAATTTTTCCAGATTAATAGTAATCAACTTACCCTCATCTGAACAAGTAACTTTACAGTATAGTACTACTACATATCACTACTGCCTACAACAAGTAATTCTGGAATTCCTGAGAGCATATGCTATCTGATTGAAAAGAGGAGCATACAGTGAAATTAGAGAGGCAGACAACAACCAGAACACCCTTAATTTCAAACCACCAGTAATTCTATTTCAGATCCTCAAAGAACAATGCATTATTAGTGAATCAAATATCAGTGTAAAGGACAATGCCTTTTTCATTAAAAAGAAAATAATTAAAAAAACCCCAAACATGCAAATAACTTAATCCTTCAAAATGAAGATAAGCGTTTGTAAGACCTAAAACAATCACTTCACTACCCATACATTTTTTATGACCAACAAAAACACCTGTAAAGATGTATTCTGATAATATCAGAAACTGATTTTCCTGTAGGTCTTTGTATTTCGAACTGTCTATTTGTAGTGTGTACCTCAATAAAATAACTTCATACCTATGAAATCTCTGTTCTCTTTATAGTCCCTCTATGTTTTTAAGAAGCCTCAGCTAAATTTGCTTGCTAATTCAATAGCTGACACTGATTTATTACCTGCCTTAAAACACATCATGAGTGAAACGCACCCTCTACAAACAGCATTACACAGTGACCTAACTACTCCTCTGAGACACAGGAGAGGTTACTTTTGTTGTCACCAAGTTAGTGCAAAAGAAACATGGGCTCACAGACAGGATAAACAATTAAGAAGTTAAGGACCTTGGAACCTTTCCCATAAAGTCGACTTAGGTGCTGAATTTCTGAATTGCTTCAGCAATCATTCTGGTGGACTACTCTTGCCAACAGTTCTCCAGACAGCATATGTGTTTGACCATACCAGGACAGAGGTCCCTCATCCATTTAGCTGTGTACGCATGCTACAGCAGGGCTGGCTCAAAGTGAGAAAAAGTCCGTTAACTATTAGCATCAAGGCAGGTAACAAGAAAGGAAAAGACGGAAACTCTGACAACATGTGCTGGTTTTCGGACCTTTTTGTTTGTGACAAAAATCACAACGTGCCTTTCAAACATCAGCTCAATATCTCTCAGAAGCTGAGTAAAGACTTTTTTTTGGTAACGATAAAATAGGTACTCATAATCATTGATAGGACCTTCTCACGTAGCTTTGGTGTCAGCTAGGCAGGATGAAGTACTGCTACACTTGCCCCAATAGGTTCTTCACTTATTCTTGCCACGTCACTCAGAACAGCAAATGTACATAAAGTAAACTATTCCTTGGGGGTAAACTGATACAGTACCTTAGGCAAGAAGCATAATTGTTTTAACACAAAAATTGTTACTTTAAAAATACCACAGAACTCTGTTTTGTCATTCGCTAATATCCCAAACTGCCCACATGTTCAAAATGCCATACCCATTGTCAAACATTGCACTGATAATCTTGGTAAAGAATGCTCCTACTTTTGCTGCTTTTTAAATTCACAATTAGAAATCAGTTTACCATAAGACTAAAACCAATGTTATTTAATGTAAATAGGTACTGAAATGCCTGGTACCATTGCTGATACCTCCCAAAAGGCTGCAATGAAGCAAAAATCAGAGGATACCCATTTCACTGCTGCTCTATCATCTTGTAACTAAAGCCATCTCCCCTTGTCTTCACTTGTTCTAAGACAGTCAAGATACGTATACTAGTCACACAATTTGCTAGAGAGAATATTATTCTCCCTACAAATCACACTGCCAACTATATGAGACTTTTGCCTTCTTCTGAAATATTGTCTGTTGCCCATCACAGGCGATGGACCCAATGTACCAGGTTTACATGGCAAGGTTTTGGTAATAGGGTAGCTGCAGGGTTGGCTTCTTTCAGAAGCCACCAGAAGCTGCTCCTAATGGTGGACAGGGACAGTTCTAGCCAGCTCCAGCCATTGGCCAAAGCTAAGGCCATCAGTGATGCTCTAATGTTCCTTATTTTACATATATTCACATTGATGCAGCAGAGGTATCCATGTTTTACCACTCTAAAATGTCAACAAAACCAACAAGGTCATCATCTTCAGTGCATATAGTCTGTGCTTACACACAAGACAAACGCTTCGCTGCACCACACAGAGTATCAGTGTGCCACACAGCCTATTAACCTACCATGTAATCTGAAGGCACACACTCAGCTAGTATCCCTGCTGGCTGCTTGCTGCAGCATCCCCATAGTAATGAGCCTGTAAACTATCCACAAGTAATCACAACTGCTAGTAAACTTGTCCATCATCAAGTAACAATAAAGCTCACAACAGAACTTCTGTTTCTACAGGGGATGAATACAAAAGAAAACAGCTAGTTACAAAATATGCGTTGAAAATGGTAATTTTATACTTGAAAGATTTTTCCTTCAAAATTTAAGAGGCAGCTTTACTGTTTAAATGTAAAGGGTTCCTAGATTTTAACAATTCACACACAATGTGTGTGTGAACTCTTCAGCTGACATTTTGCTTTCACTGTGTCTGATCACTGCAGCAGTATTAAATACTATGTATGTTTGAAGGGGTATTTCTTTAAAAGTAACATATGTAGCAATATACAAGTTGTACAGAAAAGCTGAGCGAATTTTTAATCTTCGAAAGCTTGAGCCTGTCGTGATTTTATTTTTTTAAGGAAAACAAAGCCTTTTTCCCAAACTATCTATCATCATACAAATAAAAAGTTTTCAAAATGCCAGAATCACTTGGTTAATTATCCATTCAGCATCCATGAAAACCCTAAAAATCAAAGCCAAGCTTTAAAAGAGCATGGATGAAGCCCAGGACCTTCATTGATGAAGATGAAACCACAGCAGTAGAATGGAAGGTCTGACACTGCATCCATTTCAGACAATGAGGGCCTATTTCAGAGGGAAATATACCCTACCAGTACAAAGTCTACGTAAACACCAAATCATTTTCTTCCTATTCCAAGGAAGATGTCTTTCATGACACATCCAGCTTTTGAAAGTCTTCAAACATTCAAATAAACTTGTTCACAGTCTATAGTATGAACTCATGTAAAATCTAAGTATAAACAAACTGATTTCTCTGTGTGAAACAGCAAATGAGCTGCTCTGTTGAAGAAATCCAACAGGTTAAAGATGCACAGCATAATCTTACCATTTTTGCAGCATGCTTTTGTGTATCACGGAAGTCCAGAAACATGTCCACATCACATCCCAATTTGCCAAAGGTGTTGACTGAAGAGCCAAATGGCTTTACTGTGCTGTCTGGAAAATATGCACGCGCAAAATCCTGAACCAGGGAACAGACCAGATATCGGAGCTTGATATTTTCATCTGTAAGCTGATACTCATTCAGTAGGATATACATCTGACTGCTTATCTAGGTGAGAAAATAAATACTTTAAATAAAAAATCACCCATCTTCTGTCTACTAGCATACTTTTACATCTACTTAACATCATTGCAACTGGAAGATTTTTCTTAATCTCAAATGTGCTTATTTCACACAGAAAAAAGTATTTTCACAATTCCTAATTTCATCCACATATTTCAATGAAGGAGAACCACTCACACAAAATTCTAAGAGGGGCTGCTTTTTCTTTTTTTTTTTTTTACAAAATAGAAATAAATTGTTTTGTAAGTTGCACATGACCACTTGCAAATCTGAATTATAGGCATGGTTCATTTCTCATTGAAAGAGATCGAGAAACCTCTACTTACACTGTCTGCATGACAAAGCTTCTCAATAAGCTCTTGCTCTGGAATGTGAGACTGAGGAGAGAGGTGAAGCGATGTCTCTTCAGCAGCTTGACTAATTGGGTTTTTCAGCATGAAAGTAAAAAGTCTAGATTTAAATGGAACAACGTGATACTCTGCAGCACCTGGGACTCCGATGGCATCCTGCAATGAGGCTATACTGTTCTTTTCCGAAAATTCTATTAAAGCATGGATACCCTAAAACATGACAAATGGAAATAGGCACAGTTAGATAAATGTGTACAAGCCCTGAACTGATACTATTTAGATGTTGCTGGGAGTATTGAGACAGTTTAATGACAGTCCTGAAGCCGTATGCAAGGCCTTGTACCCCAACAATTTTTAGACACTTCTTCACAAGAGGTCAGAAATATTTAAGATATGCTATTCTTGGCAGTAAGCACTATAAACATACAAGTTCTAAAATCTATTTATCTTCACAACTGCAACACTTAGGAAACACATAAAAGAGAGTTATCTCTGTTGTCAGAACAACGCACGGTACAGTGCTATGTGAAAGTTTCAAAGGTTTAGTGTAAACCAGGTTGCTAGCTATGCCTTAAGTGTTGCTTAGCTGATTAATGAATAAAAATATGTTGCCCAGCAACATTAAGAAAAGTAAAAAATTAATTCACTAATTACAGATCATTTTCTTAACTTGCATGTATGAGGCCTTGGCCAAATGGTGGCATTTAGTTTTGTCTAAGTCTAAATTTTACTTTACTTTGTTCATTACTTACCCGATTTTCAAAAAAGAAATGACTTTTAATGTTTCCATGACTGGATAAATACTGCAATAATTTTTTTTCATTCAGTTTTGGTGGGCACTTAATTAAAACAGTCCGTTCCGCTTGCTCCAATCGTTCTGTTTGGACCTCAGCAAATGTCTTCTTTCTGGTATTGACTTCAGCATCTGTGAGAAGAAATGAGCATCAAGACTCTTCTATATAAACAGAAAGGTTTAAAACTTCAGTACACTTAGTCTCTTTCTCTGGATTGAACAACTGACCAAAGGTTTGTCCTGACTCTCTGAGAGGGCCACAGCAAAAGAAAAAGCAACCAAGAATGAGTGAAAGACACGAGTGTTAGTGTATGTCTGTCACAAATGCATACATTTGTAAGAACAAGGAATAGCAAATATAGGAAGAAAACAATACTGACTTCCCTTGATACCACAGGAAGCTTGATAATACAAGGAATCTTTTCTCTCCTTTGATTTGCTGTTCACCATCAAAACACTCAGCATGCAGAGTCAGACTATACATATGAGTCTGGAAATACCAGCTAGCGTACGAGGCAGAGCTAGGCCTCTGGCAAGCTAATGCTAGAAAGATAATCTCTCTCTCAGCTACCACAAAACCAGCACTTTCACCTTCAGAACAATTCAACATTGGCTTATTTCTACAACTCGTCACCTTCTTTTACAGTAAACTCCTACTCAGAATTTTCATTTCATACTATACTTTCATCTGCTCTACTACAATAAACCCACAGATCAGTCATATCTTGCCACACTACTGGCAAACTAAATTCCTGCTGACAGCCCACAGAATTAACATGGAAATGAGACACGCTGAACACAGACACTTTCTTCTTGATTGCATACATGAAAATGTGACATATCCTGAAATTTGAAATCATAATCACTTACCTGCATAACTCTCAAACTAATCTACTGACCACAGCACATTACTACAGCCTGTGAAGCTGCTGTCTGTTAATACTGCCATTGGTTAAGTCAGACTGGAGAACACGCAGTTACTTCCCTGCAGCTACTGTCTGCTACAGGAAGACTCAGCAGACCACTCTATTCTGTGGTCTTGATTTTGAGAAATTCATGGGATATTGTGACCTCACAAAAATCTTAACTATCACCTAATGACATTTGTTAGTATTTATTATTATTAAAAAAAAAATCAAACTTAAATGGGAGATTTAGGTTAGATAGAAAGACGAAATTCTTTACTGAGAGTGGTAAGACACTGGCACAGGTTGCCCAGAGAAGCTGCGGCTGCCCCATCCCTGGCAGTGTTCAAGGCTAGGTTGGACAGGGCTTTGAGCAACCCGGTCTAGTGGAAGGTGTCCCTGCCTGTGGCAGGGGGGTTGGAACTGGGTGATCTTAAGGTCCTTTCCAACCCTAACCCCAGTCTATGATTTCATTTTACAAATGTATCAAGCCCTCATATAGTCTTGTAAATATGAAGCAACATAATTGTTTTGATAGCTTAGTTGTATGTAGCATTTTTCATTAGAAAACCAAAAAAAGCACTTTATGAAGATGATAAATATCCTATTTTCCTTAGGGGCAGAGCAGTATGAAGTGACTCTGATACAGAAAGGACAAGTCACGTGGATGAGTGCCACAATCAGGAGATGAACCTGGATCTTCTCATTCCCACAGCTCTCTGCATTATGCCAGATTGCCCATGTGATTCCTGCCTGATTTATTGCCTCTACATGCTTAGTTACTACAGCAGATGATGTGCTCTGACATCTCTTCTCGGCTCCGCTGTCATCTGCATAGTTTAAGGACAGCACAGGTGCAGATGATCACATCCAAAAGGTGGTTGCAAGCATTTTAAATGCAGGAGAGACAGTCCGTTTTGCTTTCTTCCTCTGTTCCATATAACACTTCAAGTTCGTGGCAAGGTTTTACGGTTATTTTAAGCAGGTATACACCAGCACTCCTGCTGCAAGAAACGACACCATTCTCCACATGGTGCTCGTAGATACTCTAATGCTGCCCTCTGCATGCTGATGCTAATGCAAGTATACACACAGTCATGTAGCAAACCAGGTCCATAAAAAGGATTATTAACCTAAATTTGGACACACTCCAACAGGTCCACGTGCCTTTTATGCTGGGGGACCAGAGCAGAACACAGTGCTTAGGGCCTCACAAGAGTGGAGTAGACGGGGAAATGCATTCACCTCTAGCGCACTTCTACGTTTAATAAACCAAGTCCCAGACAACGCTAGCAGGTTCTGGCCTTAACAGGCTGCACCCTGGCGCTACGACCGGGAAAGCACAGGCCAACACAGCTGCCGTGGGGATGCCCCCGTCGCTACAGGGACTCCAGGGCCCTGAGAAAGTACTGAAGCCTGGGACGCCGGCACTGCCCAGGCGCCTCTTCCGAGGCCGAACTGCCAGCCGCAAACACGACAGGCGGGCAGTCCGCTCCCCGCGCCCTCTCCTGACCTCATCGCCCCCCGGGAGGCACAGCCGTACCGGCGACACCCTGAGGGGAACGTGCCACGGCCCGGCGACCCCTACCTTCACCCGCCTCCTCGGGGCCGGCCGCCTGCGGAGCCCTCTGCACCGCGGCGCCGGAGGAGCTGGGCCGGACCTGCCTGTGTCCCGCGCAGCCACCGGTCGCCGCCGGGCCCGGGAGGCGCAGATGGCTCCGCAGCAGGGACAGCGCCCGCCCGCCCGCACGGTGCGCCATTACCGGGCCGGCAGCTGCATCTGCGCAGGCGCTCGCTCTGCCTTGGACGGCGGTCGGTGAGGCTCAATATTCCTTCGTCTGGGCTGCGCCTGTGGTACCGGCACTACGTTTGCGTGGCCGGGAAGGGCTGTTGTCACCACTAAGGCGTGTGAGAGCAGGCAGCTGCCTGCATTAGCATGAGAGAGCACACTAACCGGCCAGCCCAGTCCGGGCCCAAGGCGTGTGGGTGCTGGCAGCTGCTTACCCGTGTGAGGAATGACAGAGCGGGGTAGGCTTCCTGCGTGCCCATCTGCCAGGACCTACGGCTGCCCCTCTCAGGACCCCGGCCAGCCAAGGGCGGAAGGGTAAAGGTGGGCATGGAGGTGAACCTGAAGGGGCCGATGGCTGAAGTGATTTGCAGGTTACAGCTGATATAAATGATTTTATCCAAACAGAATCTTAAATAACAAATTTATTAAGCAAATAAAGGCAAGCAAACAGCGCTGGGTGCATGGGGAGCCTCTGCTCTACCAACACACACACCCACCCCCATTCCTGTGTCCTCTTTATAGCCACCAGGTGGTTCTGGCAAAGTCCATCCCAGTGATTCACACCTTCTCCAAGCTTGACATTCCAGAGACTCCTTAATTTACAATTCCATAGTTCAATCACCCCCATTCGTCAATCCTACCTTTTACTTGTCCAGTTGCAAATCCTTTTGCAACTGAATTTTTTGACTTTTATTTAAAGTTTCCTGAAGTATTTCCCTGTTTGTTCTTAATGCTTAATTTTGTTTTCTTCACAAACGTTTCTATACACAATACCAATAGTGAAAGCAGTAACAGAATTGATACAGCTAAAAAGCAAAAACTATGTTCATGTTCTGTCAAAAATTCCATGGTTTAAGAGGGTTATATCTTATTACTTCACATTGACACGAATCACATATTTCACACAGCTGTCTGGCTGTTTAAGAAGGGGAAACACTGGTGATAGCTCTAGGTGCAGTCAAGACATGTATTAGGTCTTAATTATTGAAATGTACCAAATAACGAGTTTATTTCTTAACAATAAATGCATAATAATGTGCCTATGTGCTTATCCTATCCCTGGCAGTGATCAAGGCCAGGATGGGGCTTTGAGCAACCTGGTCTAGGGTGAAGTGTCCCTGCCCATGGGATTGGAACTGGATGATCTAGAAGGTCTGTTCCAACCCAAACCATACTGTGATTTGTCAGGTCCCATGCCAGGGGTGAGAAAAGGGAGTGAGTATAGAGAAGGCAGTATGCACGTTCTGCAGGATCAGAAATATAGTGGCTATGTCACAGAGCTGCAGGGCATCCAGGAAGTGGCCTACAGCATGGTTCCCAGGCATGGACTGATGAAAATGCCATTTGTGTTAGTATTTAAA
>NDXB01010200.1:1296-20238 GCA_002631895.1 Agapornis roseicollis
AAAAAAAAAAAAAAAAAACAAAAAAACAAGACAAAACAACAAACATGTACTTAAGTATGCATTTACACTTTTGTTTGCAACAACTATGAAGGAGCAACTCTGAAATCTCTGGTATGTAATAATGAGAAATCAATCCCTATTAAACTGTGAAATTTGTGTTCCTTGCTTCAGAAAGCATTTATATTCCTCTTATACTGCCTTCAAGAAAACATTCCAGTCTTTATTTTTTTAAGTTGTGTGGCTTAAAACTGAAGTGAATGATTAGACAGGCTTGTTTAGTACACTGAGGAGTCCAAGCCTCCACAGTGGGCAGGGGCTGTTACCTGCACTCCAGTGCTGTTCCCTGTCAACTTCTTACATGGCAGTCACTGAGTTGCCAGAGCCCCTGTGTCATAGATTGGCAGTCCTTATCCTCTTCCAGGTGATACCTTGGAGTGTGCTTCCAGCTTGGCTCTTGTTTCTCATTTGAACACAGCACAACTAGGTTTGCAATAGGTGTGTTTGGGTCATGTCTCATTCTGACTAGATTTTGGTCTGAATTATAGTTTGAACTGTCTACCAAAGTCATGCTATTTGTGGGTGACCTGGTAATTCTCTGGTGAGATCTCTTTGTAGATGACTGTATGTTTAATAATGAATTCAGGGCAAATATACACAGTTGGCTTTGTGGTATTCTGTCTGAGACAATAGCATATTCTGCAGCATAGATGGTTCTGATTGAGCTGAGTTTATGTATGTTTAAATTGTGTAAGAGAAAAAAAAGTAGTAACTTTGATTTTTAAATTCTAGATGTGACTATGTGACTGCTGTGACCCAGGAGACATACAGCATCTATTGCAAATCTGGAAGTCGTAGGGGCAACAGCTGCTTTTGTGTTACAGAACTGAGCATGTAAGAGACAAGTAGCCCCTTAAACTTTTGTTAATTCTAATTGACTTCATCTTTTGGTTGTGGAGCTTCAGAATTTTTCTGTCTTCTCTTTCGATTCAGTTTTCCTTTCATTGATTTACAATTTCTCCTTATATTTGAATCAGGAACTGTTTTTTCATTTGCTGATACTAGTGGCTTAGGTATACTTTCAAAAGTAGCTGAGAAGATCTTGATATCCATAAGCATTTCAGAAAGTGAAATAAAGTTCTTTTGCTGGTGCCACTGCTCAGTTAACATTGATGATTAAATACCATAAATATTCTCTTACCCTTAAAGTGAGAACCCTTGAAGGTGGGTTGACAGAAATCATTGCTTTTCCTGTGGGTATTTGTAACTAAAATAAGGCTGTAAAGTGCTGCTTAATTCATCCAGGGAGTCCACTCTTGCCTTCCATTCAAGCAGAGCAAATGCAGTCACCAGTGCCCTCACCCTTTTTGAAAGGTTGGAGAACTTGAAAAGAATTGGATTATTTGTAGACAGATTCTGTTGCATGCCTTAGAGTGTTAGGAAAGGACAGGTGGGTTTTTTCATGTTTCTGAAAATCAGAACCATTATGTGCAGTTCAGCCACCTTTGATTCATCAGTCAGTGATGATCTGGCCACCAGTATGGCCACTGGTGAGAAAAACGAAGAAGCAGATCTGACCTTGGTGGTGAAATCCCACTTTACAAAGCTGGAATATTCATCGTGTTTGTAAGAGGTATTTCTTGGGGAAAATATGTGGGTTACAGTGAAAATAACTCTGAAGGAAGTGATGAATAGTTCAGCTTAATTTTTGGATCACTTCACTCATGGTATTAGGGTGAAGCAGAGTTGGAGAAAATGGAAGAAACTGCCTTATTAGAAGCATAAAAACTAGTGACTGTATCTTGGCCAGTGTTCCTGATTTTCCAGTAAGCTGTCTGCTGTACGGAGGTGTATAACCCTAATGGCTTGTTGTATGCCATTAAAAGGTATTGTACACTCATAAAAGAATGACATTTTGATCAATGCTGTTAAAAGAATTACTGTCTTGACACAGAAAAGCTTTCCTGCTGCAAGTTTAAAAATATGCCTTTAAAAGCTTTTTATTGAATACCTTTGCATTCCTCAGAAATGTGCTATTTTGGCACACGGCTGCTCTGAAGTATTCCATGTTGTAACTTAAATGCAAGACCTGTTTACCATCAGAAGGGATTGAGGCAAGGCAGGTGTATTCACTTAACTACTGTCATGGGGATGAAAGAAAAAGCACCTTGAGCTACTTGCATGCAGTCTAAAAATAAGAGCACCTCATTTCTAGAGTCCAAAATCATTTGAAAGCTATTTGGTTTTGTTTTGCCATTGATTCCTCTCTGTCCCTCCAGCTTTGTTTCAGTGTTCCTTTGGACTTTGAATCTGTATATTGCTATTGGAGAGAGGCAGGTGGTGCATAGGACAAGCACAAATTTCTTCACTGTAGTTGGATCCTGGCTCTTGGGCAGGTGGGCTTTGTTGAGGGAAACTTGTTCTGGAGGTGTCTAGTTGATCCTGTTCTCATAATGGTTCTTGTAGCAAAAATTTCACCTTAGTATTATTAAAAGATCCTGTATCAGAACTATTGTTTAATCACAGCTGCTGAAGTGTTGTTGTACCTGGCTTCAGTGTTCTAGAATTACAGCTGAACTGTTTAACATAGTACATAGTGGTATTTCTGTACATGAGATAAAAAAGTCTGAAACTTAGCACTCAAATTTTACTGCTGAAGAAAGAAAAATGTTCAGTTGTACCACATATAAGTAGTTCATCCTATGTACACCTTTTCAAGATATGAAATTTCTTTCAGGAAAAAGAAATACTAACACTCTGCACTATCTGCAAAGGCAAGGCACAAAAGGAGGAAGCAAGAGAGCCTGAGTATATGCAATTGGCATGTGAGGATGTTACTTAGAAAACTGTGATTAGAGTTAAGATGCACACCATCATAACTGCTTCCTAGTTGTCTTTCAGATGCATGAGTTTTGTCCAATTTAACCTTTAAGGAAGGCATGAAAAGCCAAAATACTTTCTTACCTCTGTTTCAGTTAAACTTTTGGTAGCTTTGCGGGATGGGGAGAGGGGTGGGGGGCTGGGAGTGGGTGTTGTTTGGTTTCTTAACTGTGAGAGTTTATATTGAATTTTAGCTGTAACTTGCCAAAGCTGATGTCAAGCAATTTCAAAGTTCCCAGCTCTGAGTTTTGTTATAATAGTGTGGGAATGAATTTCATACAAACACAAGCAAAGGCTGACACGTGGCAGACAATTTGAATGTGGTAGGTGTGTGGTAATTTGAGAAACTTACTCTGAGGTGCAAAATGGAACTTAAAGTGTATGAAAGGACACAAGGAGAGATCTTTTTTGTTTATTGTATCCTGCAAGGTGGCATTTTTCACCAGTGATTCCAGCTTGTTTTCCCATTTTGAGCCAAGACTGAAGCAATTGGTGCTTTCATAGTAGGAAAATATGCTGAATGTGCTACTGGCAGTAGCTTTAGACGATTATATGCTTATTGTCCAAAGTCCTGTCTCCTTCAGTAGAAGCTGCACACTCAGGCCTTTAGCTGGGTCATTCCATATTCTTTCCCTTCATGGTTTAGGTCAGTCTTCAACCCCCACAGGTAGTATATTCTTTAACTGTGTTTTTCCTGTTGTGTGTTTTGATTCGGTTTTTCTTGTTAGGTCTGAATTTGCATCCAGATGCCCTGGGGAAAGCTAGAGGAAATTAGAACGTTGCACAGTCAGCATCACCCATATATTTGCTTGTTCCTTGAAGAGGCACAGTGGGTGGAGGGCCCATCGGGCTCCTGCACTTGATTATTGCCCATGCCAGCCTCCCAGGTCCTCTTGCACCTTCTGTACACCATGTGGCCCTTCCTGCCACCAGCTGTTGTCTGCTGTTTTCCAGCTAAGCTTTGCTTGTGTAATGTTAGCTTTGGAGGAAATTTGAAAGCAAAATTATCTCCATAGTCCTGTTTACCCACAGTATCTCACTGAAGCTCCCTTCAAATGTTTTTCTACAATGACCTTTTAGAATACCTGCTTTCAGGATAGGCTTCCAGCCAGTAAGTGTGGCTTAAGCATGTTTTCTTATATTTAACTATATTAAAAACTATAATCTTTGCTTGACTCTTCTTTACCAGAGAAACTAAATGGCTTTCTATTACTGATCCTTGTTTTCTATTACTCTGATCTGTAAATCTGTTCAGTAATCATTTTGCACTTTTTTTTCAGAGCATAGGCAAAACTGTTGAATAACATAGGGTCAAGCTGTTGAAGGTGGGATAAAAGAAATTATTCTCTTCTGTGTTGATATTTAATTGCTATAAGCTGGAAACATTTATTTAGTGTTTGGCCTCATCTGCAATTACATTTTGAGGCCTGTCAGTCTCTAGCCCACTTGATGTGTCATGTTGATTTTGAGTTCCTTAATCAAATGTCATTTTGCATCAAGTCAGCTGCCTCACAAAAATCTTACATCTGTGTTATTAATTAGCAATAAACTCTTAATTATAAGTCAAGCTAGTCCAAAAATGTTTTCTGAAAATTCATGTCATTAATATTATATTACCCTCTCAATTTCTTTCTAGCTCTAGAGTCTTGTATTGGCCATTCTATTTGAGATCTGTTGCAGCCTGACAATATTACAATTACTCAAGTCACCAGATTTAGGAAAAAAAAAAACAAAATCCAAACTGTTATTGTTTCTTTCTGTCCTCTCAAATATTCCATGTTTTCCAAAAGATACTAAAAATGAGCATTAATGGTCCAAGCAGCAATTCAGACAAGCTCTTTTCTTCTTATCACTGTACAAATTGAAACCTGGATCTTAACTCTTTCCCATTTGACCTACTTCAGGCTACTCATTTAATTCAGAAATGTCCTTCCAGAGTCATGTGACTTCCTGTGGGACTTCAGCTCACATTAATCCTTTATTGGTATGATGTTTCCTAGAGGTCCTCTGCTTAATAGTCCACATCAACAGCATTAAATGGTTGATTTTGACCTTGCAGGCCTTGTCACTGTTTTTGTCATCTGTGGCTAGATGAAGGTGGGATAGAAGATGAAGGTCTAAATCTCTTTGGATTGTTATTTTAGGTGAACTGCATTGCTTTGGTTTAAAATTGATTAATAATTTGATGTTACTCTTTGCAGCTGTGAAATTTAGAAACTCAACAAACTGACAGCTAAACCCAAATCTGTAGAAATTGATCATGCAAGTATAGTAAGTATTGTAATCAATCCACCTTAGCATCTGGGCTAATCATTTGATGCCAATATCTAAATCATCTAGTTCTTAGACTGATTGATATTGCTTTAAGAGGACTGGTGGGAGAGGTTCTTTGGGCAATAGAGGAAGGTTATCCACTTTTTTGTCTAATGACTTTAAAAATCAAACTTCTGTGTTGTCATATGTACAAAACATGTAATTTTGCTACTCTATATGCATAAGAGAAGTATGAGGAGAATAAAATGAGAAAAATAACTGAAAGATGTGTATTACAGTAACAGGAATAAAGGGTGTCATAGAGTAAAATGGTGTCCCTTTGTTGGAATATTTAAAAGATTTGATAATTTGACTGGGTAATAAGATGAGTAAGTGATACCTATTGAATGGGAAGAAGACAGTATGTGTTTTATTACTTGCTGAAGTCAGGAGAAAAACCCTTATACATGTGAAAAGGGCATATTCTGAAATCTGGAAAACTCTTGCAGAGTTTTTTTTATATTGTACTACAGTTTTTGAAAAGGAGTAAATGAACTAGTAGCTCAAAGTAAGGTTTTCTTTCAAGTCTAGAACTTTGATTGCAGTAAAGGTATATTTTCTTGTTATGGGCTTTGCCTGAGGACTAGTATGTATGGTGATGTTTTAGTGAATCACCTATCAAAAGAAGCTCTAGTTCATTATGCTTCCCTTGTAGTTTGAGAAATGCAGTTTGTAGGATGTTTTCTTGGTAGCTTTAGTGTTTGGGCTATAGGGGTTTCAAATCCATTGAAGGAAGAAAGATAGTTTCGAATTCAGTTCAGAGTCTGATATTTGTTTTATTAGTGGAAATTTTTGTCTCCTGTGTTTTCCCCATTCTAGATAACCTTTTCTTGTCATCTAAGAAATTAATTTCTTTGTTGGAATCATTGCGAGTAAACTTGATAGCAGGAGTGCTGTTATTGAGGCAGCTTACACAGTGATTTGCTAAGTACAGCCTCTTCATATAATGTGAAGCAGAAGTCGATTTATTGACCACTACTGGGATTTCAGGAACCTGTTCAACTACCTGTTTTTTATCCTTCTCTCATAAACTTCACTATTGAATGTCTTTTTTTCTGGTACCCTTTTGGAAAGGATTCTTTTATATGCAGTTGTACAATAAGAGCATTCTGTTCGCTACTTGTTTCTGTACTGTAGAGTTTGGCTTTTTAATAAAGTGTATATAGGGTCATTTAATGTAGCTTACATGACATAAGACTCTTGAAGGTTTTTCCTGAAATACTTTCCCATGCAGAAAGCCATTGACACTTACCTGGGCTGAGAAAATGCTGGCTCTGTGGCTATGCTGCCAATCCTCCCTGTAGCACCTGTTTTAGTTCTAGCAAAACATTACAGAAGACTCTACAGTAAGCACAATGTTACTTATGTTGCAGTACATCTCCTCTGTAAAATATAATTGCCACTTTTCTGGAATACTAAGAAAATATTTAAGTATGGAATTCGATTAGTTTGTGGTTATTTGCTGTATACTCCTCATGCTTTTCTACAACTTCCTGCAAATATTCTTCTCTAAAGTAAGGTGTATGTTAGGAATTAAAACCAGTCTCTCCAATTGGTAATTTGTAAAAACATAGTTTTAAAAATAGAATCCAAGTGAACTGCACAAAGTGGATTATTGATTCTCAGAAATGAAGAGAAAATGCTTTCTGTTAAGTCCTTTTCATTGCTTGGGATTTTATATTAATATCTGGATGTTGGGGTGAGGGTGGGGGTGTGTTTGATTAACAGACACTAATGGAGAAATCATCTGCTGGATTTCTGACAGGTCTTCCCAGTCACTGTTCCATATATGACACCAGAGCTGATGTACTTGGCAATGGCAACTGGAGTAGTTATATGTTGGGGTATATGGCAGTGAAGGCCTCAACATTAGACGTGGTTCTCTTCTGTGAGAAACTTCTCATTGCTGTGTGATGTCTGACCACAGCAGTGGTCTGACCACATAGCAGTGATGTAACTGCTATGTGATGTCTAACCACAGCATGAGGCTGCCTGGAGAGGAAGGGTCTGTTACAAAATCGTTCTGAGGGCTACTAGGTATTAAAAATGAAAAGGCAAGTTAGCACAGAAGATAGACTTTATTTTACAGTACCTACTACTGGAATTACTTCTAAGAATTACTACTGCATGAAAGAGAACTGTTACTAGAATGGGTTAGATTATTACAACTAGCTAGAGGGGAAGACATCGTGTATGAGTTCTGATGTACTCACAACGTAATGTCTGCTGGTCAGATGCTTAGGTGGGCCAAGCCCATCTAGTTATTTATTGTGGTTAAAAAAACTTATTTTGTTATTATTTATGTGGAAATTTAATTTATGAAAATAACCAAATTAGTATTTTATGGACTCTCTCCTTATGTTTGCCTTATGTATTTATTTTGGGAAGCACCTTAGTATTTCTGATTAACTTTACTGCTGGGTTCTGAGAGTTTCTTAGCTGATTTGGCTGGTTCCAGATTATTTCTTTTGCTGTCAATTCCAGATTAGCAAGACTCAAAGTGTTGCAGAAAACTTCCTGTTCTGAAATAGGCTTCTACCAGAATGTATGGTATGATTATCATCCATATGGCCAGCTTATTTTTATTTCCTAAATATTTTTCCATTTATAATCTGGATGGGAGCTCTCTGAAGCTGAAAAGCCAGGCTATCAATCTGCCTTTGCTACTCAGCTCCACGTTAAGTATTGAACTTCCATCTGCATGCTTAGCTGTTCCAGTCAGAGCCCAAACTCTGTGTTTCACTAATGCTTTGTCAGAGAGCTGTCCTCTTCAGAGAGATTGAAATGAGTAATAGTCTTTCGACACTATTGGCAAGTGGCTTTCACGGTCCATGGCAGATCTAATGAACTACAGCTGCCTGGCTGGAAAATCCTGCTTTTGATTGTCTGAAAGGACTTCTGAAGTCTCTACTTGGATTCACTGACTTGCTTAGGATTTTCTTTCTTGTCTTTGAGAAGTAGGTGGAGAGAGGACCACTGGAAATTCCTTTATCATTTACATTGACAAATATCATGTTCACTGCTTCTGCACATGAAAAATTACAAAGTTTGCAGACATTACAGGTATGCTTGAAAATGGAAATACAGTGAAATATGCCCATCTGCTGAGGAAAGTGGATGCATAAAACAACTTCCATGCTCTCAATAGAGATTCCCCATGAACAGATATTTATCCTCCCTGCTAGATGAACAGCTTTTCTTACAAATTTTGGAAGATGGATTGTAACTTGCCTGTGACTTGTAGTACAGTTTGAGTAATACACATCATGCTCCAGCTTAATTTTGGACTGGACAATCATAGCTTCATTTAACTGGAACTAGACTGGTGTGGAGTTTTGCAAACGTTAGTAAATGCTGATCCTTACAGCAAAGAAGAGTTTTACTACATGTTTTCTTTTATTTTTTACATATTTTCCAGTTTCATATACACTTTCCATTTTGTTCCTATTTACACAATTCTTCTTACTCAGCTTGAATTATCTCCTGCTTTAGGGATATCAACTAGTCTATATTCTTGTCCTTTGACTTTGGAACTGAAATGTTGAGAGAGCAGGATCAAGCACTAGCAATATTCTTTTCCACCCAGTGAGTGACAAAGTTGTGAATTGGTATGTTTGGCACTTTTTTTTTATTTTTTTTTTTCCTTTTAAAGGACATTTTGCCAGGATTTCTAGGTACTTGGAGAGGAAATTTGGACATGAAATGCTAACAAAATTAACTCATTAGAAATGGTAAAACTCACTTGTGGTACAGAGTACACTTTATCTTACTCCTTTAATATTCCTGTTTGTAGTAGTTTTGAATTGGGTGGAAAGAAACCTAATGAGGTTCAACAAGCACAAGTGTAGGGTCCTGTACCTGGGGAGGAAGAACCCCAACTACAGGTTGGGGCTGAACTACTAGAGAGTAATTCAGCTGAGAAGGACGTGGGAGTGCTGGTAGGTCATAAGTTGACCATGAGCTGGCCCTTGTGGCAAGGAGGGTCAATGGTATCCTGTGGTGTATCAAGAGTGTGACAATAGGTTGAGGGAGGTGGTTCCTCTCCCTCTACTCGACCCTGGTGTGGCCACATCTGGAGTCCTATGTCCAGTTCTGGGCTCTTCAGTATAAGAAAGACAAGGAGCTACTGGAGAGTGGCCAGCTGAGGCCCACAAAGATGATGAGGGGTCTGGCACATCTCTCTTATGAGAGACTGCAGGGGCTGGGCCTGGAGAAGAGCAGCCTGAGAGGGGATCCCATCAATGCAGATCAATATCTTAAAGGCAGGTGCCAGGATGATGGTGTCAGACTCTTTTCAATGGTGCACAGTGACAGGACGAGGAACAATGGCCATAAACTAAAACATAAGCTTCACCTCAACATGAGAAAGAACTTCTTTCCATTGAGAGTGGACGAGCAGTAGAACAGGCTGCCCACAAGGGTCCTGGAGTCTCCTTCAGGACACATTCCAAACCCACCATGGACACATTCCTGTGTAACCTGCTGTAGGTAGCTCTGCCTTGGCAGAAGATTAGACCAGATGATCTCAAGGTCCCTTTCAACCCTAATGATTCAGTGATTTGCATTGTTAATAAGACACAAGACCTTTGGGTAATATAATGAAACTATAATAAATGGCTCTGGGCCTGTGGCTTTCCTATTGAGCAACAGAAAACTGCAGGTTGACTGCATTTGCAGTTTGGAAGGAGAAATCCTCATCCACTTGATGACTGCTGGGAAGTGCCTCATACAGAACAAGTCTGCATTAATTTTTATACTACTTCTAAGACTGGAACATAAAAGTTAGGTTCCTGACTTGGAAATATAAGTGCCCAAGGGCTGCTTAAGGCTATCATCTGTGAGAAGTTGTTCTCATGAAGAATTCTGATGCTGCCATAGCTGTTTATTTGGGAACAACTAGCAGTCTAAACACACACGAGTATGTCAGTCTTAAAGGTATATTTTTCCAGTTTGCAGTGTCTCACATAATTTGTTATTGGAGATTAATTTTTTTGTTGTCTACCTGCTCCTACTTTTCATGTAGCAGCAGCAGTGCAAGAAGCAGGTCTGTCATATGATTATAGAATGATTTTGGTGGAATGATCATTTAAGAAAACACCTGATGCAGACCTTGCACATCACTGGAACCTGCTGGGGAGAAGAACTTGTCAGTGGAAATGAGTATTAATTAACAGCATTAAAGCCTGGATCAGTACAAGCCCTAGCACTGAAGTGGCAGGGCTGACATGGATGTGACTGGCTTCTGTTACGCTTTTGTGACAGGGCTGTTTGTGCTGTGCTTTTACTATTTTTAGGTAAAATTTTTAATGTATTTAAGTCTGAGGTACATGGTCTCACCTTTTGCATTTCCTGTCTATCTGAGAAAACATATTTGTTTTTTCTTCCTCTTTCTTTTCAATCATCTTTTGTCTGCCAAACAGTTATCCAAAGGCTAAAATGGTGAGCCCAAAATGGTGAGTGAGCAAGAGACTATGCTGTGCATCTTTGCGGTTCAGACACCACAATGCAGCTTATCCACTCTGTCTTCAATTAAACTTTGGTTTTTCTGTTGTTGTAGCTGGAAGCAGTGTGCTGACACAACTCACTCTTGTATAGAACAGATTAAAATGTCAATGTTTTAATGTTCTCATCTGTGGGAAAAAGAAAATAGTTGGCTGTTTTATTTATAACTTTAAAAGAGACCGTACTATGGAAAAGGTTTACTTCTGCAGGATGGAAAATCACAATTAAAGATACAGAGTCCCATTTAATACTAAGAATCTGCAGAGGACTGAAAAGATGAAATCTCTTCAGGAGATAGGCTACACTGGGACATGGCAGCTTAAAACAATTATAAATTTCCTGTATTGTTAATTATTCACTCTGTTCTCTTTCCTTTGCATTTGTGGCATGGTGCACATGAAGATATCTCTGATGTACTAAACAGACAAATGTGTTTGAGCAGGAAAAGAATGAAAGCATCTGGAAAGAATGGTCAAAAGTCAGGGTTGTCCTTGATGCTGTATGACCCCTTTCTGGGGAAGGAAGCTATTTTTCCTAGAGAAGAGATGGTTGATGAGGAAAAAAGATTACAATTCTGTTCATGTCTTCTGCAGAGTTGCTCCCTTGGCAGTTTGAGAAGTGACAATGGAACTGGTTTGGAGGTGTAACTTAAAGGAGGCAGCTAAGCTGGTCCTGGGGTAGCAGTTGTGCTGTATGATGCTGTGCAGAAGTATGAGTTCGAGCCCTCGGAGTGGTACCACTCGTTAGCTAAGCTTTGGATGGGCCTTTGGCCCATGGATCAGGAGCCTCAATCACTCGTCACCATCTGTGGATCAACAGGCTGGCTTCCCAGGTTTGCAAGCCAGGCCCATTTTGATATTTCAAAATACTATCTGTGATAGAGACAACAGAAGTCAAATACAGAAGACATGAGAGATTGTTCCATAGCTGAGTAATCTTTTCCTCCATTTTACCTATGGAAGTGATGGATTTACTGTAGAATAACCAGGTAAGTGTAGGCGGTTGTCTGCTGGACTGGGGTTAAGCTGACAGCTTGCTTTGGAAAAATGCTGCTTATCTTCAGAAAGTGCCTCCCACACCTTATTTAGAGATTTGCTTAATTTGGGCTGTCCTCTGGGTCAACATCTGTGGAATCTGTATTTCTTTGGCAGTTGTGTCTCCCTTGCATGTAAGTTACAGATGCTCACCACTGCCCTTTTGGGCTGTTTCTTTCCTAAAGGGGATGAGGGAGGAAAGGAACAGTCAATTTTTAAGGGAAATGAAAAGAGCTCCCACTGAACACTTGTGCTAAAAGAGGAGTGCCATATGTCTTTTCCCTTTACTTTCTCTCTCATTTATTTAAACCCATCTCCCAAGCCTTGCTGCTGTGGGATCGATTTGTTGGCAAGGGTTATTCAAACATTAGCAGAATGCATGTTCTGACTGTTCTTGTTGGATCTGGGTGTTGAAGCCAACAATAACAGCTCTCGTGTGGGAACTGGTGCTGGGTATCTGAGTCAAACTGTTCTTGGTGGTCTGTACTTTACTGCAATGAAAAAATGTGGGGGGTTTCTTTTCCCATAGTGTTCATTTGTGTTCCTGTCATTCATTGTTTATACAATCACTGTGCCTGTGGACAGCTGAAATAAATACTTTGACTCTGTGGTTTTCCTCACTTTCAGCTCTTGCTTTGTGTGTTCTTTTCCCCTCTGGCTTGGTTTCTCCATCCTCCAACTGACTGTATGTGGTGTTGGGTTTTTTACCATTTTTGTTTTTGTTGTGGTGTTCATTTTGGGTTTGTTTTTTTTTTTCCCCTAAGGTAAAACGTGATGGTGAGGACATTTTCTAGAACAAATAAGCTCCAAGAGTGCCTCTGGAAGGCCCCAGGAGCTGGGGTTACATGGCATTTCCGGCTGAGTTGTGCTGAGACAGGTAACATCAGGAAGGTGCTGCAATCTCAGTCTCCTGCTACTCTCTCTGAAATCAGACTGTGCTTTTCCAGGAAGATGTTGGGCTATGGAAGCATTTAGTGCTGTGCTTTGTAATACCCATCCAAGTATTCAGTAACCACCACAGATTCCTCGCTGGTTGTGCTTTGTTGCTTAAGTGAAAGTCCAGAATGCAGGGATGCTTTGGGAGCTGAATGGTTTGAAGCTTTCTGTAATTTTTCCTGTTACCCTCAGGGCACTCTGAAAAAATTACCTCTTTATAGAGTCTTTGGGATAGGATGCAGTCCCAGATCAGACATTTCTCTATTAAATAAAAAGTATGATAAGCCTAAAAGCATTGAATTTGATATTTTGAATCTGTAAAGGCCAGTCCCAGTGTGTATCTGTTTGGGCTAATTTACTGAACTATTTAGTTTCTTCTCCTGCATAACAACCATTCCATCCCCAGCATTACTGAAGTTAGTGTTGCCTCTGTGGCTGCCAGGAATAACTTTACTTTGCATGGATAATTAACTGGATTGAGTAACAGAGGAAAAAAAAACCATTTTATTTCCACACAGTGGTAATAATAAATCTGTTACTACTTTTGGCTCTCCATGTTATTACCATAGTTGGGTATGTCTTAATGAGGAAGTGGCTTCCCTTTGCTAAGCTCAAATACCAGTAAGGAGCCTGCCTCTTTAACATGGGTCTGGGTGTGTGAGACAAGAAGGGCAAAGGGTGGCTTTTTTTATACCAGGCACACAAATTTATTCCTGCACACAAATAACTGAATTTCTGGTCTTTGTGACAAGGTAAAACTTGGGATTTCTGATCATGTCAATATCAAAGCTTTTCTTATGTGGAAGTTTTCCAAATCATCTAACTTTATTTTTTTTTTTTAAACAAAGTATTGAAGAGTAGGCTTAATATTTGGCTGCTCAGGAATTCTGAAAATGACCCTTTCCAGCGGGGATATTTGGAGAACCCATCTCTGTTTTATTTCTCAAAATGTACAAAATAACAGTAAGGAGATGGGACCTGCTGAGCTTAGCACAGGAATTGTCTCTTGAGGGAAGGAGAAACCTGGGTCTTACACGGGAAGTTACAAGTAGCTCACCAGTACAAAAACATCCTTTTCATAACAGCTTAGCTGCTACTCTCTTGACCTTTTTCAGAATCATCCTCCTTCTCTTCCCATTTATTTTCACCACCTATGGTTTGTCTTGTGTTCTGAAGCCCTGTTTTCCATAAGGCCAAGCAGGAGTGAACTTTCTTTCTTTTTTAGACTGTTTATATGGCTATCATCTGGTGAGAGCATTTTTGACTGCTTTTGGTTGGGAGGTGGGGAGAGGCTGTTGAACCTTTCTCAAAAAACAGAGGAAGACAATTAGTCATCTGGTGGCTTGAAGCCAAATGTCTGGACTGTGTGCAGCTTTATGGCAAGGCTGGTCCAGTTTACCACCTTGTACCTGATATGGAATGCCAGGAGATGATGACTTGGGCAGAGCATGGGTCAGCAGACTGTAAATCTGGATCTTCTGTGTGACCTTGGTGGTTTGCAGTCCTGGTGCCTTTTCTCTAAACTAAGGCTAAGCGTTTTGCCAAACATCTGACATCTTGAATTAGATATTTGCTAATTTCTGTGTGTGCTGCTGTTGTTGCTCTGTCCAAATGTACCAAATAGCAATTTTCCCTAGTTGCCCTTCAGCTTATTCCTGTCATCATCATTGTAGTAGGGAGCCTTGAAGATCCTTGAAAAGGGAAAGTGACATAGTCTAAATATCAGTTGAGGGAGCTTTGGCATAATGGGTAGCACAATGGAAAGCTAAAGCATCTGGGGAAGAAATGGGCAAGCTCTCCGGCAGCAGTGAAAACAAAGGGGGTGCTTGTGCTTGTTAACATCTGCCTGTCTTCTACAGCTTCACTGCCTCTGTGCCTCATTGTCTCAGCTGTTTCCTTTCCATCACTCTCTCATCATGTAAACCTCCTTATTCCAACCACTGCCTGTCAGTTCTTGCAAAAAATAAAATGCAAAAATTGTCAGCTGTGTTCAGTACTGTAAATTGCGAGGAGTTTCATGGGGCAAGGAACATGTAACCATAGAATTAGAGCTGCAGAGTTCTGAAGGCTGTAAAACCAATTGTTGAATCTAGAAAACACAAGGAAACTGTTTAAGAAAAGCTTTTAAACAATTCTTGGTGAAAAGTGCTCTTTGCCAAAAATAATTTAATTTTTTTAAATCATGTAAGTGTTGGGAGGGGAAAAAAAGCTGGGAAAGTAAGAACTGAAGGAAATCAATGCCCGTGCTCTATCTCTGAACACAAGAATTTGACCTTGTTTTGATGCATTTGTGTTTAAACATTATTTAACATCCAAGTTCATTTCAGTTGTCAAAAAGCTGTTGGTTTGGGTTTGGTTTTTTTTCACTTTTTGGCGTCTGAGTTGAAACTCAGAACTCATTTGCAGTTTTACTCAAGCAGTAGATAATTTCATAGCACAAAATTGAGTTGATCGGTAAAGTCTTACTCACTCCTTTGTACATGTTATACTATGGCTTCAGCCACAGTTTTTTGCAAGGGGGTTGTGACAGAGCAGAGGTGACATGGTTTTTGAGGTTTCTAGCCCATTGCTCCATGGCCTACTGCAGTAAGCTGAATTAGATAAAAGTCTTGCCATGTATATGACCAAAGAAAATGAGTAGGATAGGGAACCTTGAAGTGTTCTGAACTTTGAGTATTTCATTTTGCAACCTTATTGAGTTCTTAATGTGGGCTGCTGCTCATTTTTTCAGATGAAAACCAGAAACTTAAAGGTTGGCAAGTCTTCCCCCATTCCAGCTGTGTTTAGCCCATTAAAGGTCACGAACAGAATTTTAACCTAGGCCTCTGCTAACTGAGCTTGTAGCTATAACCAAGTGTAAAAATGCACACTTCATTTTCTCTGCAGAGCTGCCACAGTGAGATAAAATGAAGTTAATGTAAAAGACTCTTCTGTTTTAAATCATAGAATCATAGAATAGTTAGGGTTGGAAAGAACCTTAAGATCACCTAGTTCCAACCCCCCTGCCATAGGCAGAGAAACCTCAGCAGACTATAGGGGCAGGATCACCTCCTTTGCCCTGCTGGTCACCCTCCTTTTGATGCAGCCCAGGATATGGTTGCTTTCTGGGCTGCAAGCGCACACTGAAGCCAGCTCATGTTCATTTTCTCATCAGCCAACATCCCCAAGTCCTTCTCTGCAGGGCTGCTCTGTAGCTGTGCCTGGGATTGCTCCTACCCAGGTGTAGGACCTTGCACTTGGCATGGTTAAACTCCATGAGGTTGGCATCAGCCCACCTCACAAGTGTGTCAAGGTCCCTCTGGATGGCATTCCTTCCCTCCAGCGTATCCACCGAACCACACAGCTTGGTGTCGTCAGCAAACTTGCTGAGGGTGCACTCAATCCCACTGTCCATGTCAGCGACAAAGATGTTGAACAAGACTGGTCCCAACACTGATCCCTGAGGGACACCACTCGTCACTGGCCTCCAGCTGGACATTGAGCTATGTTTGCATGCAGCCATCAAGCCAGTTCTTCATCCACTGAGTGGTCCACCTATCAAATTGATGTCTCTAATTTAGAGACAAGGATGTCGTGTGGGACAGTGTGGAACACTTTGCACAAGTCCAGGTAGATGATGTCAACTGCTCTACGCCTGTCCATCAGTTCTGTAGCCCTGTCATAGAAGGCCACCAAATTGGTCAGGCAGGATTTCCCCTTAGTGAAGCCATGCTGGCTTCCCCCAAGCACCTCGTTGTTTTTCATGTGCCTTAGCATGCCTTCCAGGAGAATCTGCTCCAAGATTTTGCCAGGCACAGAGGTGAGACTGAATGGTCTGTAATTCCCTGGGTCATCCATTTTCCCCTTCTTGAAAATGGGGGTTATATTTCCCCTTTTCCAGTCTTTGGGAACTTCACCTGATTGCCCTGATTTCTCAAATATGATGGGCAGTGGCTTAGCAACTTCACTTGCCAGCTCCTTCAGGACCTGCGGATGGATTTCATCAGGTCCCATGGACTTGTACACGTTCAGGTCCGTAAGATGCTCTTTAACCAGATCCTCTCCTCCAGTGGGCCCAAGGTCTTCATTCTCACAGTGTCTGCGTCTGCCTTCCAAGACTTGGGTGGTGCAGTCAGAGCCTTTGCCAGTGAAGACTGCGGCAAAGAAGTAATTCAGAACCTCAGCCTTCTCCAAATCCTGTGTAGCCAGCTCTCCTGACAGATTCTGGGGGGGCCCTATGTTGTCCGTAGTCTGTGCTTTATTTGCAATGTACCTATAGAATCCCTTCTTCTTGGGCCTTAGCTTTCCTAACCTGGTCCCTAGCTTCCTGAACAACATCCCTGTATTCTTCCCAGGTCTCCTGTCCTTGCTTCCACCTTTTATAAGACTCTTTTTTCCTTCAAATTTTCCTCAGCAGCTCCATATCCATCCAAGGAGGTCTCCTGGCCCTCCTGCTGCACTTCCTTCTAGTTGGGACACAACACTCCTGACCTTGTAAGCAGGTGAACCTTGAATATCAACCAACAGTCTTGGGCCCCCTGCCCTGTAGGGCTGTATCCCATGGAACCTTACTAAACAGGTTCCTGAAGAGGCCAAAGTCTGCTCTGTTGAAGTCCAGGGCAGTGAGCTTGCTGCACGCTCTTCTCACCGTCCGGAGGATCTTGAACCCGACCATCTCATGATCACTGCATCCAAGGCTGCGCTGGAGTGTCACATTTCCAACAAGCCTTTCGCTGTTGGTGAGCACGAGGTCAAGCAGGGCACCTCTCCTTGTCAGCTCTTCTATTACTTGCAGAAGGAAGTTGCCTTCTACACAATCGAGGAACTTCCTGGATCGCTTCTGCCGGGCCTTACCATCGCTCCAACAGATGTCAGGGTGGTTGAAGTCCCCCATGAGAACAAGGGCCTGCGAGCTTGAGGCTGTTCCTGTCTGTCAAAGGCTTCATCCACAGATTCCTCTTGGTCAGGCAGTCTGTAACAGATCCCCACAGTTATGTTTCCTATCGCTGTTCTCCCTTTAACCCTGACCCACAAACTCTCTGTTAACTGCTCACCTGTCCCCAGAGAGAGTTTCACACTCTCCAGCCTATCCCTAATATAAATAGCAACTTCCCCTCGCCATCTGCCTAATCTGTCTTTTCTAAAGAGCCTGTACTCTTCCATTCCAACACTCCAGTCATAGGAGCCATCCCACCATGTTTCTGTGATGCCTATTGTATCATACCCTCAAAGGCGTGCGCACATCTCTAATTCCTCTTGTTTGTTCCCCATGCTACAGGCATTTGTATAGAGGCATCTGAGCCAAGCTCCAAATGAAGCTGAGTCATTGGCTGCAGCAGCTGGAATGTCACTACATTGCTCCAAGCATTTATTATAGGTAGTGGTCAACTGACTGGGAGTGCTGGGATGGAACGATGCCCTCCTCCCCAAACACATCTAGTTTAAAGCATCCTTGACCAGCCTGGCAAGCCTCCTACCAAAACAACTCTTCCTCTTCTTTATCAGACCACCTCCATCAGCCCCCAGTAGACCTGGCCTACAAACTTGGGTCCCATGTTCAAGACACCCAAGCCCCTGACTATGACACCATCCTTTTAACCATTTATTAACCTGTCCAATCCTCCTAGCTTTTTTAAGGTCCTGCCCTTAAAAAAGGATCACACAGATCACTAGAAGTGGGTAATAGTCCATGGGACTTACTAGAGCAGATAGCCTCTCTCCAACATCCCTGATCCATGCCCCTGGTAGGCAACATGCCTTCCTTGAGCCTGGGTCAGGCTGACAGATAGGTGCCTCTGTGCCTTTCAAAGTAGAGTCCCCTACCACTATGACCCAATGCTTTTTCGTGGCAGCACCAGTAGAGATCTTCTTTACCCGTGCACCAGCCAGTTGTTCCTGATGCAAGTGCGTTTCATCATTAGTTCCCTGGAGGACAGCAAAGCAGTTCTGGGCGGGGACATCAGATTTAGGATGAAACCCCTTGCTTTTAACTGTCCTCTTCCTCCTTTATTTGTTGGGTTTTTTTGTTACTAATTGCCATCCTCCTGGGTTAATGGTCTCCTTCCTCCCTCCTTCCTGAGGGGAAGGTTGAGGCCCCTGCATAGTTTGGGCCTGGAGCAAGCAGTCCTTCTTCCTTTCAGCTTCNCCTCCCTCCTTCCAGAGGGGAAGGTTGAGGCCCCTGCACAGTTTGGGCCTGGAGCAAGCAGTCCTGCTTCCTCTCAGTTTCCCTGCCATCTCGCAGCCTATTAACTGCATCCCGCAGCTCAGTCACCTGCTGCAGGAGGACTTGCACCAGGGAGCA
>NDXB01010202.1:0-16954 GCA_002631895.1 Agapornis roseicollis
GGAACTAGATGATCTTAAGGTCCTTTCCAACCCTAACTATTCTGTGATTCTATGATTCTAATGTTATTTGTTGTTATTACAGGCAGCTAGCACTAAGGAAATAATAAACAACACTTGAAACAAGTCAATTTAAGGTTCTTTTCCTTCAGAGTATCAGCCTAACCAGCAAAGAGTTGTTCAGTTTCAATGAATAGGCCCACCATGCTACTGCTTTCTTTTTATACTGACTTCTTTCTTTGCAGTTACAGGAAAACTAAATACACCTAGTTATAAAAAAGGGGTCAGAAAAAAGTACTGCCAACCCTGGTTAGACCCCAAAAAACACAAGGAATGATGGAAAAGGAAGGACCATGTCAACACCATCCTGATCCATATTCTAAGCTGGGAAAATCAAAAATATTGAAGACAAGATTTTCAGATAACCTGGGACCCCATAACTCAACTACAGGGACATTTCCTGTATTTAATTCACCTACCTGAGGTCATCCTAAAATTCTCAAAGGCTGTGTTACTTAAAATCACTTCAGTCACTTCACAGAAAAGAAACATATGTATAGGAATATGGCTTCTGACACTACTTACCCAGTAACCTGATCTTTGACTAAAATAGAATACAGAGCCAGCAGCTGAACTTTCCTCTTCAGTTTGAAGAATTTCGTGACAGAAGGCAAGTCATCTGAAAATTAAGGCTGTTTTCACATTAAAGTGTTCTGAAAAGCAAGGTCAGTTCATATCAAATATTTAAACAAATAGCAGAGAACACATCTAAAATGTGTTAAGCAGAATGCTGAACTAATACAATACAAACTATTCAGTTTTTTGGGGGGCTTTTTAAGCAAAGACAAAGAGTGGCACAAGCACATGCCTGAATCTGTGGACATGTGAAACCAACACCTTAAACAGATGGGAAATTTCAAAAATTTTAGGGCTAGTGCACTCAAAACAAGAGAGACCATAAGAAAAGCCTAAGTTAATGCCTCACTTTTGTCAGCAGCTGTAATGACAGGAAAGCTCGGGAATACTGAAGCTTTATAATATTCAAATAAAGATAACATGAAACTTAAGTTACAAGATGTGTTTGTTCAGGAAGCAAATGTGAACGCACAAGACACCAGCTGTGTTTTAACACTTCGTGTTGGGGGGGTTGAGGGGGGTGTTCTACCACTAACATTCCTGAATTAAGTTATTCACTCACAAGATCTGCAAGTATAAAGCTACTGAAATATCCTTACACACTATCTATTTCATTCTTTCCCTCCCCTCTCCACACAGCCACCCACACCCCAGCTGAAAGCTTTTAATCAACTGCTTCACTTTTGACATGCAAATCCTGCAAGTTTATCTGGCTCCTGCACATTTTGCAAGCAGTCCTACAAGAGGTGAAGTTAAAAGCGCTAGAAATTATCATTTCAAAATACATTTCTTTAAAAAGGGGAACACGATTTGTAGGTCCTGCAAAATCATGATATTCATAGAACCTTTTGCAACACAGTTCACTTAAAGCCTGTATCACACATTATTGTTTATCTGGTTTGGGAAAGGTTAGTATTAACCAAAAAAAGAAGTCAATTACAGGTTTCCTCACAAAATGGGAAGTTTTATCAAATACATCAGGTATTTTGAAAAGACCCAGGCTCAAATCTTCTCACTGCATTCAGAAAACATTGTGACAAATACAAAACCACCAGAAAACACGCAAATACAAAATAATAAAACTAGCCGATATACATGAAGGCGGTAACGTATTTTTGGGTTTTCTCTGACTTCTCAGAAGAAGCCTTGGAATAAGAAGCGGCCTCCACTAATCGCTACAAGAGCTCAGTAAAATTGCCTCCACAAGTGAATTAACCTCCAGAATCCAGCAGAGTTGCATTCATTTCCCGGGCAGTGAATTTCACTCCCCAGAGTATTTTCCCTGTGACTACCACTCTACTTTCTGCCCAGCTGTTGTGTAAATAATCCATTCCTATCACAAAAACAACCCAAGCACTTCACTGAAAATGCCCCTGAAATTAACTTTTTGTCAGAGTAGTAAAACAGTGTGTTTATTCTGCAACAGCCTTACCGCAAACTCAGGTCCCAACCCTGTCATAAGAAGCGTGGGTACAAGTGAGGACAAAATCCTGTCAGTTAGCGATGCTTAAAAGAGATTTTGAGACTGTGGCGTATAGCAGCCAGCTTGATGCAACTCACTTATTGGAACCATCCTTTGCTTCACTCAGATGCCAAAAATTCCTCTCAGGAGACACAGCACCTGTGAACACCAGCTACTGATCTGTAGTGAAGAGGAGCTGGTAATCATAGTGAAAGACAGCAGCAGCAAGGGAAGCTCCTCTTTGCCACAGTACAAAGGACACAGTATCTGGTTCAGAGAGATGATAATTCAAATAGAAAAGAATAGTATAATCCAAATAGTCCAAAAGTGTGCTACTCCTAATTTAATAACAACTTTCAATAAGGCTTTCTGTTAGCAAACAACATTGCTCTGAACTACAGGCTGTCACTGACTCAAGGCTCAATGCACCTTCTTTTTTCATACCTATGTAGAACACATTCATCTTACAGACAGTTTTGATCACTGGAAAAGGATTTGGCATGAGGTTAGCTGTTAATACAACATACATACACGCACAAAAAGTGCCAGTTACTGTTCCTGTTTGCCTTCAAAAGATTGTTCTCAGGAATACTGTCCCACTGTAGAAGCAGCTAACGTGACAAACAAGCGCTGGACTGTGGAACACCTGGTCTCCATCACAGGCAACTGTAGATGGCATTACTTCTGCCTCGCTAATTGATATCCATAGAAACAAAAAGCTTGAAACATGAGACATCATCTCTGATCTGGCTCACTTAAAACACATGCTCTAGTCACTGATACATTCTTCATTTTGTTGGTTAAATGTAAATGTGCTGGTTTTAATCCATACATTACAGTGAGGGACAGACAGATCACATCTCACTGTACAATCACCTACCATGAAACTGCTTCAGGAAGAAAGTGCTGCACTACATACTGTGGCTTGGTAGAAAAAATAAGCATTTTACATAGTGTTTGCCTTCCTAGGAAGGACAGTTACTGGGAGGATACATTCTGGCAATACCTTATAGTGTTCAAAATACTGTCTGCTAATAAGGAGACGTTTGTGCTCAGTTACAAAACATTCAATTAGCATCTCCCAAAATGGTGCCATTAACATTCAGTCTCATCCCACTGGTAAAGAAAAAATAATTATGAGTACGTTTCACTGACTGCTATTTTGAACTGCCATCATTGCATTTCCATCTTTACATTTCAGGGAATAAAGAAGCTATGTTATTTCGAGAGAAGACTTAAACTTTGGTGAGAGAACTCAGGAACTCCCTAAAAGTCTGTGGGATTCCAGTGTGTAAAGAGGGTGGTAAAGCTATTACAATATTCTCTGCACTGTAGCAGAATGTTTTCAGTGGCATTTTGCACTGACAGCAAGACACAAAATAAGGCATAAAAAAACCAGAAGACTGAGATCTTCTTGAGGGTCAGTCCTGCCTGCTTTCCTCAATTCCTGTGGTAATTTCCGAGGAGAGAAGACAACAACACTCCATGTGAAACTTCTCAGTATCCAACTTGTTAGCACCTACTTACCTGGGTTTTTCCCCTTCACATGTTCTCTCAAAATATTTCAAAAGTAAGCAAAGAACATTGCTTCTGACTTGTGATTTGCAAAAAGCACAATTTGCAATGATCATGGCAAAAAAAAAGGAAAAAAAGAAAAAAAAAACCACCACAAAAACCAACCAAACATTAGATCATCAGCATCATTCAGAACCATAAAATCTGGCCATCCTGTACCACAGGACACGCCAGAAGGGTTTGTGCTACCCAGTCACCCAGCACAGTCTGTGCCAGCATGAGGAAGAAGGAAGGAAAAATCAGTGCAGTGATACAATAATCAAGATTACTTGCATGCAACACAAATGGTACTATTTTACCCTGGATTTTACAGGGTGTCATTCTCATCTTGCCAGACTGAATCGCAGAGCAGGTGATCATCGTGCCCTCACCCACATAGGATGCTGACACATCTTGTTAGGCTGTTCTTGCGTTAAGTCAGGACGGATGGTATTCTTGACATTTCTATGTGCTTGAATGCCATTCAAATGGCTTGTGAAAAACATTCAAACAACACAGAATTTCACTCCCACAATCATAGGACCCTTATACACAACTGCTGACTCAGCACATGCTTTTCCAAAAGCACCAGCATGATTAAACAGGGCTCAGATATGAGCAATGTGGAGATGTACCATCCAACCTTGCCTACTGCAGCCACTTGAACTCAACAGTCTTGGCAGCTCTTCGTGGAGAACCCTGAGCAGTGGCTGCTTTGGTAATTTTGAACCATACAAAAAACAACCCATAATAGGGATACAGATTATGTGTTGAGATTCAAGAAAAGTTGCCTACACCTAAATTGCTGAAGGATCTAACACTGAAGCTTCTGTGTTTCAGGTTATGCCTAATATTTCAGTGCACAGGAAGCGCTGATCAAAAGCTTGTGTTTAGCACTTAAACCCTTCATGGCTCCCAGATACCTGCAAAATACAACTGTACCCATCTCTGGCAAATATTGCTAGTGCTTCAAATTCTACATGTTGCAAACACTGAAGGCCATATCTTCATGAAGAATCTGCAACATTCATCAAATTATTTTAATACTTCAGGTCATAAAATGCTGTTAATTTGGCTGCTCAGATCACAGAAGATGTAGATGCTTTTTGCTTATGCTCAGTTCCTTTGATGCTAAAAGGACACCAGGGAGCAATTGCTGCCTCTTTTCTACCCATGTTAGAGCTTTCCTGGTCCCAGCTGGTTTTAAGAGAATGAAAAAACTGACAGCACCTGTGTTCTTTGCATGCTGATGAAAACCAGCTGTAGAGTGTCATCTTACCCCAGCTGGCAAGTGGTCTTTACCAGTGCTCCATTTAGCAAATAAAGACCAACTGTCCAAGATGCAGTTCAGTTAGACTGAGGTGAAAAGAGACAGAAGCCCTGACAACAGCAAGATATAGACCATTTGTAATTAGTATTTTGTTATCAATATGTCTTATTATTAGTGTTTTCCAATTCAAGGTTTAGTTATAGTTTCAGATGCTACTGGAGGACCAGAAGGCAGCTAGTTAAGCCAGCTTCCGATGTTATTTCAGCAGTCACATACAGTAATGTTTCCTTCTACTTTTGTCCTTACCACTGTTTTTCATGCAGTCTTCACCTTAAACGTAAGCAACTACAGAATGCTTTGCACAGTGTAACTGACCAAAAGTCCCAACAGTTCATGCACTAGAGAACCCATCTCTAAGTAACGAGTAAGTCTCGTCAGAAAAGGTTTTCTGCCATACGGTTTATACTTTAACTATTCAGAAGGCATGTGACACAAGTGAGAAAACAGATAAAGGCAAACAGAAAGCCTTTGCACAAGGTTTCCAGTCCTAGGTCTCTACCTCTCTCTTTGGTTTCTGAGGACCCACTTAAGCTCAAGAAGCAAGAGATTCCCCTGGCCCCAACAGGCCAGAGCCTAAAATACAATGAAGAGTCATGCTCAGCCTTTTGTGTTGAAAATCTAAACTAATTTTTAACATGCACCTGGAAAGAGTATGAAGCAAATCCTCCGTTAAAGCAGTCTCATTTGATCAGACGTATATTGCTAACCCACAATAATACGATTAAGTGCAGTAACAAGACCATACCTCTCCTTTACCTGAGAAACCAATTCTCTTTCAGCCTAAGATAAGTAGACAAGCTCACACAGCAATAACCTCAGGGACAGATGCTTGTTGTCAGAACATCCTCCATGAGAACACGTTAGTTTTGTATTCAAGTCAAGATTCATAATTGCATATTTTTTTATCCTTGAGTCCTGGGCTTTAAAACATTTCCTAATGTTGTCTTTAAAATTCCTTAAGATTGCCTACTTTAACTGTCAAGAACTGTGAGGACAGGCAGAAGAGCAGAAACCAAAGACAGTCTTTCCTTCTTCATCAATATAACTGGGCTACCATGTTAAGCATAGAGGCAAAACAACTATGAAAGGCATGATACTTCTTTTTTCAAATCAAGACCAAAGTATACTTAGATGCATTCTTAAAATTAATAACCATGTACATTAGGGGATCTCGAGCAGTCCCATAGTGAACATACAAGATATACAAATACTATTTTCCATACTCCTGTCAAACCTGATCAGCTATAAAGTTGAAACAGGAGTTCCATAAAATACTTCCATTTAACTTGATTGGAAGGAATATTGAACAAAATTAATTCCAGGAACATTTTTCTTCTCAAAGTATTTGCTTAGATGTCACCTCAAAAAGTGTTTTAGGCTGTTTATAACAAGATTTGATTTAGCATCTTAGGCAGAAAATTGGGGAGGGGGAAGCATGACCTGAATTTTAATCGCACCGTCTAATACTGGTAAGTCTTCACATGTCATGTTTGAAATGACAGGGTTTACTGCATCAGGCATACATTACATATGTTCTACTCAACACAGAGCACAATTCCTGTCCCCTAAAGGAGAGGACTCCTTGTGATAACCATGGTGGCGGGAGAAGAGAAGTGGCACAGCCACTGCAGAGCATTGCTCGATTACAGAGCAGGCAGTAGAAACCCAGTAACTGCTGCAGTGTGCACAAAAAAGCAGCTATCCACTTCCTATTTTAAATATGGTCTCAGCCTCTAAAGAACGGCACAATGTGATTTTTCAGTTGACGTAAGTATTCCACATAATTTCCACAGTGAAGACATCTAAAAATACTTGTTGAAATACCACTGATTGCCACCCCTTGGAAAAAAACCTTCTCCACAAAGCAGCACTCTCACAAATGCTAAATCCTACGTGCACACGCACACTCCAATGCTTAAAACATTAACCCAGGTTATCCTCCTTCACTCAAGGTATCAATTATTGCCAAGGTGAACCAACAGTGCTGCCTATTTCTCTGCTACTTCATTTCAGTTAGAACAGCCAATTTCCATTAGCAAAATCCTGGTTTTGTCAAGTTTTTGGATAAGCTCCATTCCAGCAAATGGCTTGTAGAAGCAACAAATACAGGCTGAGGTAGGCATTCAGCATGGAAAGGGGACTCTGAAGCAAGGAAGGGGGAATCAAGGATACCAATATACTAAAATAATCTTGCTTGGAGCAAACCTGCTGTGCGTGCACAAGAATATCAGCATGTGTAATATCCCAACAGCTTCTCATATTGAAACAACAAAGTCCCTCAGATAGTTTTTTGAGTCCTCATACCCGAAATAAGCTGCTGCAGTAGCACCACCATCCAGTTCCTGACATATCAGATGAACTGAGCTTCAGGGGAGATAGAACAGCCTTGAGGTGCTCCCCAAAACAAAACTGCATTGGTTTAGACAAGATGAGAGTATCAGCACCCAGTGAACCCTTTATACTGCAGTGTCTCAGGAATACAGGGAAATTTCCACACAGTGCTCGCATCCTCTCTAACAAGTCCACCCACCTCCCACCTCTGAGGCCTCACATCTCAGCACCCACAACTTCTATCCCTTCCACAGCAGAGGACACAGGGGACTGATCAGCTCTATAAAGGTGCATGCACAGGACACAGAGGCTAAAAGGAAGCCTAGGGGGAAAAAGCCTGAAGGAAGACAGTCTGTACTAACCACCTGCAGCTCACCACAGGGAGACCTTTGCCTTCCTGCTTTTCCCAGCACCTCCAGTGATGACTTCTCTTCCAGTTCAAACCTGCTGCTAATATTAGGCTTGAAATTAAAGCTGCACAGGAACTGTTTATTATGACAGGGAAGGATGGGTATGGACTGTGGAGATAGTAAAGCTGAGACTGAAAGGGAAAGCGAGCAGGAGGCACATGGACAAACTCCGATAATTAAGCTAGTCACTTAAAACAAATGGTTTAGTTTGGCTTGTGGTTGGGTTTGGATTTTTTCTGGTGTGGGTTGAGGTTTTTTGGTTAGGTTGTTTTTTTTTTCCTTTTTCTTTTTTACAGTCTGCTTTGGGAGTACTCACCACCAAGAAACTTCAGCACTAAATTAACTGAGCAGTTTCACGTTGTTATATAGCAAAATCAATACTAGTCAGTCCTGCTGCTGTTCATGGGGTTGAATAAAGCCTAACTGCTCTCACTAGAGGAAAACACTGGTTTAAGCAATCAGATTACACGTACATATAAATCAAAGAAAATACACACACATTAAATGTTTCTTATTCTTATATCCTATGTAAGTACTATTATCCAATATAAACATGCATTTGGGACGGATGGATAAACGTATATTTTATATCCTATATATGAATGCACTTGTATATGTGACATAAGTACAGTTTATATCACTAAACATTTCACACTCAATATTACTCCGTATCTAAATCACAGACAACAACCAGCTACCATGTTAGTATAAAATAACAGCATTTACATTCACCATCGCCTGCTGATAGCAGGATGTACAAAAAATGTTCCGCAGAGTAACTGAATGGAAATATTTTCTAGAAACAGAAGGGGGGGATGTTAGCACAACTGGCTTTGAACCAGAATTTAACTGTATCTGTAATTGCCTTTTAACTCAATGCCATACTAAACTCCTACATTAGCTAAAGATGCACCTTCATTTCATTACTGCATAGGCTATTTTTCTGGCTAGTTTGAAAGCTTTATTTCATCTATTCTTCATGCTCAAGGACTATTACATTCAACATTGATTCACTATTTTGACCATTTCTTATTTTTCCAAGCCTAAAGCAGAAAAGTTCCAGCAACTGGAATCCTGCTAAATTACTAGCTAAAATTGAACAATATACAATGCAACATACTTTAGAAGGTAATCATTTACTTTAGGCATGGAAGAGCCTTTTTATTTACACAATAGAAATACAATTTAAAGAAAGCATCAGTGATAAGACTGTTAACACATAAAGCTATCCAGCTTCACAATGAAGATGAAAGAGATTAAAGACAAAATAAGAATAAAGAAGAACTGCTAACAGATCAGCATTCTAACCGGCACTAAACCCATCAGAGCTAAACCATTACCATCACCACATGCTACATCTCATGACAACCTTTATGCAGAATGAAATGAGAAAATCTTTCCAGTTTCTGACATAGCCAGATTAGACCCTTTCTAAAGTTTTCTCATCTGTAAAAGCATCCAACATATTTTGACAACTGTCATCCATCCTATTTCTGCAATTCTGCAGCTACACGGATTCCTGTCATTAAGAAATATGACCACAGATTTTAGTAATGATGGTATCTAGTAAGGCAAAAGACTAAAAACCTCGTTTTTCACAGCCGAAATACCTGCTCCCATTTCAGCAACTATTTTTTTATGATGTCATACGCTTGCGATGAACTTCCCATTAGGGATAGCATTTACCAGTCAGAAGCAGAGCAGCAGTTCTGCCAGAGACCTGCAGTTCCAACACAAGGCTACAATACTTCCTCCACACAGCACACAAAATCTCCTCCTTCTTAATACTCAGGGAATTTTTGTCCCTAGCAGTACAGCTATCTATCCAATACCGCAGCCACCAAAACCAGACGTCCTGCTCCAGGACTCCATATGCTACCGTGGAATTAATGACCTGCAAATCAAAGATATGACGGGCATACCTGAGAGTTCACAAGTGTAATCGGCGCACTACCCTTTTCTCCTTTGACTCACAGACTGAGGGCAGAGCAGTAACATGGCAATTTCCCATGACAGAAACCCTCTTTGAAGAAACACCGAAGTTACCTTGTTACTAGAATAAGCAGACTGTTTATTCTGAAAAGCAACCACAAACTACCTGCCTCCCGCCGGTACCGACCACGGCTGAGTGACCCGATACCGCTCCTCGGCGGGACCGCCGGGGCAGCTCCTGCGGGCAACGCTCGGCGCCAAGGCGCGAGCGCCACCGGTTCGCGGCCGGCGTTCGCGGCTCCGGGGTGCCGGCGCCCCCCGGGGAGGGATGGGACAGGTCCAACCCCGCGCCGCCGCCACGACCGGCAGTCCGGGGGTTGAGCCACACGCGCGTAAGTTTCACGAAGTCACTCCGGAGCCTCCCCCTTCCCCCCGGCTCATGCCCCCCGGCTTCAGGAGCCTGCCCCGGGATGGGGGGGAGCGCCGGAGGCGGCACCCGGAGAAAAGTTAGTTGCTGCGGGGCCCGGCCCGGTGTCGTCCCCCCAGTCCTGGGTGCAGACCTCCTCCTCCCGCCACCCTCGCTCCCGCCGCGGCGGCGGAGCAAGATGGAAGGCGCGGGGCCGCCAGCCCGTCCCACCGCGGGACGGCTACCGCCGTGCCCCGGGGATGGGGAAAGAGAGGGGAGGGTCTCCCTCGCCCGCCCTCCTTCCCTCACGGGTGCCTGCCGCCGCCCGTGCTCCGCGCTCACCTCGCTCCGGCTCGGCTTGCAGGCAGATGGGGATGTTCTTCTTCCAGCCCGGCATGGCTCCGCGCTCCCCGCTCAGCGCTGCGGCGGCGGGGGGCGGCTCATGGCAGGGCGAGGAGGCGGTGGCGGCAGCGACCCGCGCTCGGGGGTAAGTCGGCTTCTCCGGCGGGCAGCAGCGGAGGGGCGGCGGCCGCGCGGCGGGAGGGAAGAAGGGAGGACGGGGGAGGAGAGACGGCGGAGCTCCGGCAGCCTGGGGACGGGAGGGAGGGCGCGGGGTGGGGCGGGCTCGCTCCGGTTCAGCCGGGGACCGGAGGGAGGGGAGCGAGCGGGCGGGCGGGGGGATTGCGGGATGGGGAGGTGCGGAGCGGAGCCCGGCCCCGGCCCCGGCCCCCCCCCCCGCCGGCAGGTGGGACCGCCCGAGCCGCCGGCCGCACAAAGGGAAGTCCGCGGGCCACCCTCGCCCGGCCCCGCTCTGGCACGGCGGGGCCAGGTGGCGCGGGACGGACGGGGCGGGACAGGGGCTCTTGCCGCCGCTGCACCGGGCGCAGGCCGCGGGGAGCCGCTCTTCGCACCGCTGTGCCCGCACCGAGGGCGGAGAGGGGCGGAGGGCTGCGGGTGCGGCTGTGACACGCGTGTCAGCGGCTGCGGGCCGTGAAACGCGCGCCCCGGGGCCGCCGTGTCCTCACGTATGGACGGGGCTGAGTTTAGGCCCCTCCAGGCTCCCGAAACGCGGGGACAGGCGTTGGCTGCTGTGTGCAGCCATCCGGTCCGGCCCTACCCTCGGCCAGCGGCTCCTGCTGCGTGGATGGAGCATTGAAACGAGCTCCTTCCCCATTCCCGCCTGGCACCCACACTTGCGAAAGCTAGGAAATAAAGAGTTAAAATCGAGGGAAGCTCTCAGGGGCACTGACAGCCCTTGATCAAATGTACCAGAGTTTGCACCATAAAGACTCCGGACCCTGCTGTGACAGGTCGGATTTCTGTCATTATTACAGACAATTCCTTACGACCTTTTGACCAAAAGACCTCGAATCTCACCACTAAAATGATTTGTGACACAGCCATGTCCTGGTAGGAGACTGTTGCTGTGGCGATTAAATATTCCTTTTAATTTTTAGAGAAAAGCACCGCTATAAAAATTCAAAGTGGCAGTCTGGCATATTATTTTAAAATAATGATAGTAATATAAGTGAAGCTTTTTTCTTTCCCCAGACACGTCTGGGGGTGGACTGCTATATGAGCTTCCTCCTGCCTAGCAGATATGGTGTGATTATTTCTGTATTGTCTGTCATTCCCTCACATTTATAGAAATTAGGAATTACGTCATTTTACATGGTCAAACAACTACGCGTGAACCCTTCATTTAGATGGAGTTTTGAAGGGTTTCCTGGATTTAATTTCTGTTTCCTGACACAGCCTTTTTCTGCCTTGACTTTGTGTTGCTGCGTCAAGCAGAACATGTCTCGTGATACTCATGAAAACCCCTTGTTTAAAACCCCACTGATGAGAGCTGCAGCTACTGGCTTTTCCTTGATGGCACTTGAGCTGTGGTACCGTCATCGGAAGTGCTGCCATTGCACGTGGCAGAATCACCGAGCAGTACCAGTGATCCAAATGAAGAGAAGGCATATCCTGGATTTCTGCTGAATTGAGAGTATATAATAAAGAGTTGCTTTTGCTAGCAGTGCTCTTGCTGCTTTACTAGAGAACAGGTGATACCTGATAGTCAGCCTGGAGAAGAGAAGGCTCCAGGGAGACCTTAGAGGAGCTTCACAGTACCTAAAGGGTGCCTACAAGAAATCCGGAGAGGGACTGTTTACAAGGACATGTGATAGGATGAGGGGAATGGCTTTAAGCTGAAAGGGGGTGGATTTAGATTAGATACTAGGAAGAAATTCTTGACTGAGAGAGTAGTGAGACACTGGCAAAGATTGACCAGAAAAGCTGTGGCTGCCCCATCCCTGGCAGTGTTCAAGGCCAGGTTGGATGGGGCTTGGAGCAGCCTGCTGTAGTGGAAGGTGTCCCTGCCCATGGCAGGGGTTGGAACTGGAGGAGCTTTAAGGTCCCTTCCAACCCAAACCATTCTGTGATTCTATGATACAGAACAAAAACCAAAAGCACGATGTCAACAAACCAAAAGCATTTTGCCAAGTTAGAAGTGTCAGACTGGGTTTATGTCAGGTTTGAATCATGTGACCACTGATTGCTTTGTTATTGGGGAGCACTAAATTTGATTTCCTGCATCTTTAAACCACAGTCTTGTGTCCTTTCTTCAAGAAGAAACATGTTTATCCAAATAATTTTTCTTCCTTCCATAGTACCTAAATAATGTTGGGGGTTTATTTAATTGCATTTCTAAAGAAAAATGTGAGTTGTGCATGTAAATTTCTAAGCATTATAAAATAAAGATCTCCAGCTAGAGAGCTGGCAAAAGCTTCCAGAAGATGCCTTTGGGGCATGCAGGCTGAGCAACTGCACTGCCCCAGGCAGGTTCAGAGGAGAAGGACAAGACTCTGTGGATGCTCAACCCAGCAGGCACCAACAAGGAGCAGGTGCTGAAAATTGTCCCAAGAGCTGCTGGACAATACACAGCCAGGAAAGAGGTTTCGAGACAATGAAGTGGTTTGGAAGCTATAGTTCTACTTTTAAAACATTAGTCTGGCACTTACTCTCCCAACCTCTGCCATTTCTTAAAAGAAACCTGGGCTTTCAAGTGCTATGGAATGAAACAAAACTACAGATGATTGTGTTTCATCCATGTCCTAAATCTCACCTACTACCCCTGATGTCCAGCTTTTCCATTATGAGTGAAAAAAATACAAGCATCCGAGTCTTAACATTGTAGTTGTGATCCTCCAGATGTTTTTTTGCCAGCACTGGAATTCTGCAAAATTGCAGGCCAGAGGAATAACGTAGTAGATTGCTCTACTCTGCAGTCCACATTAAGCCATTTTCTAACCTTTCATTTTTTTTTCTCTTATAGTGCCATCTTTTTGAATGTGAGTAAAAGTCCTTAGGGCTGAATGTGGGTTTTTTCAGGGTCCTGCAGGAGTCATAAAATTCCAGCTGCTGGTTTGGATTTGCTCCAGAAACATGCTTCAAAATGAGAGATAATTCCTAGTTTTTTCTGAGTATCACTGGATTCTCAGGAATAACATTCACATCATCGAGTGGAATATGTATGCTTCTCCCTGTCTTACACAACACTTTACAAATAGATCCTTTTAGGCAATGATACTCTGTAATGCCCATTTCTGTGCCACAGGAAAAGCTTGCATGGGTGCCTACCTCAAGTTAATTTGATTGCATTCTCTTACTCACATGACCTGTTTTACACTGAGCAATGCTTCTGTGTATCCCAATGCTAGTAATGGAAGAAAGCGGTCACCTGAGTTAGATGTGCATTTTGTGCTGAGTATATCACACTGGCAGCATGTAAACTTCCTGCCAGTTCTTTTCTGTCTACAGCTTTTTCCCCCAGAGAATTTTAAATGAATTGAATCTTGGCTTTCAAGGAAGCATCCTGCTAGTTAAAAGCTGAGGATCACCTCCTTGCTCAGCAGCCTGTCAAGGTTCACCCTGTTGTCTCCAGAAGACAGTACTAAAGAACAGACCATGCAAAACAAACTCAGTTTGGTCCCTGAAATTCCCAAGGTGAATATGCTTTCATCATGTATCTTTCCTGCGTCTTTCATTTTGATGCTAGTCTGCATCAAATTCTGATAAATGTACTTACTTACTCTTTCTGGCAAGCGACCTGCAGCCATGAATACTATTAATGACACCCAGCACACTTTGGGAAGCCCATTATCAGAAATCCAGCTGCTATTTCAGGCACATTAGTTGTACCCATTATCCACACACAAGTCACAGGATTGATTGTCTTATGCATACTCACTAGCCCAGAAATGATTTGCCAGTACTGGACCAGTCATGAACTTACATCTCAGGGATCAGCAGCTCTACTGGCAACTGTTCCTCCTGCAGGCAGTAAGTGTCCTGTTCCTGGAGGCTTAGGGCCAAATCATTAAATCTATCTGCCTGCTGGGATGAAATACCGGGGGCCACTGCTTGTCACCTCAGTTCTTCATGCTATGGAGAACTATGACCCGTCTCCTTCTGAATAGACCTTACATCTGAAAGGTGTGCAGAATCTAGCATCTCACAGAACATCTGCCAGTTGCATGAGCTCTTGACAAGCTTAGTCAGCTGGAATTAACAGCAGTGAGATGGAGGGAAGGAAAGAGAACTAGAATGCAGCCTTAGGGGTACCTCAAGTACAGCTAGAGCTGAGTTAAAGCCATTGACACTTTACAGGGACAGAAAAGAAGGACTCTGTTTTACACAATAAGAAATAATTCCTAAAATGGCTGCAAGTTTTCGAGACACTAGATACCTGAGCATCCCTAACACCAAATCTTTGGAACTGTAGCATGAGGGAGGAATAGCCCTCAAAAGCTACGAACAGGCTCTGCACCTAGGGGTTTGAAAGACAATGTTGGGCCAGCAAAAGCAGGAGAGTTGGACCATGAAAGCACGTGGCCATGTAGATGTGCTTCAAGTGCCTTTTAAGAATAGGACCTCAGCTGCCTTCATGTGTTTACATTTTTCAAGTTTTACCCAAAATCTTAGAAAAAAGGGTTTTATTTTCTACCTGCTTTACCAAACCGATGCTCAGCTAGCATGCATATCAGAAAAACTTTGGTCACCTTTTTCGTTTTTTGAAATGTAGATTAAATTTAGTCTTTTAGGAAAATTCAGTATCATTAATGCAAATTTATGTGAATGACACTATTATCTGCATCTCCTACAATATAAAGAACACTGCACTGATCAGAGAGAACCTTTACATAAGGTATTTGAGATAATGTAGTGATCTTACAGAATGTGTTTGTAAACCTTCCACCAGTCAAGGCAGAAAGCCTGCAATTATACTTTACAGCAGCAAAGACTGTTACATAGATTGTTTAAAACATTCAAAGAAGATGCAGATTAGAGAGGTATAATAAGTATTTTATCATGAGTTTTCTACAAAGAAGACATATTATTTAATATTAATTACTACTATTATTCAGTGCTAACAGCCCTGATCCAGAAGAGGATGTACAACAAACTGTAACTTTAATGATATGGTTAGTTCCACCGATGGAGTGAAAGGAGCTTTCCTGGATCAAGCAGTCCAGCAGGTTTGTAAAGCTATACTCACAGTGACATTTAGAGATTCATACTCTCACTTTAAAATGAAAAGGGCAAAATGTGGTATGGAATAAACTAGTATGAAATATCCATATCTGTGTGTATTATGTTTCTCCTTTGGACCATGGTAAGGTGTAGTTTCTTGGTAAGAAACACAATCCATTTATAATTTTTTTTTGTTCTCAAACTACATGCTGGTATATATCTCACCTTAATGGTCCTGCAGGACTACTTCGGAGCTAAAACTAGCAGCATGTTTCAACTTTATTATGAAGTCTCAATACTACTAGGTAGTACTGCTAGGGTTTTTTCAGACTTAGTGCAAAAAAAGGTCATAAAATATTGATTTCCATTATAAAATTAATTCATTGACCCAGTTGTTATATGTTAATTGCCCTGTTCATTTATAAATATATGCAAGTTGCATAATGATTTATGAGAACCAGTTGGTAATCAGAACTTGAGCAGAGGATTTTTATTTTTCAAAAAAAAAAAAAAACAAACCAATGAAGCTTTTGTGCTTTGCTTATATAGGCAAAAGACTTGCATGCACGATTTTACTTAAATGTGATTGACTGCCACTTACTTGCTGATCAGATGACTTTGAAAAGGAACACTGGATTTCTACAGCAGAAATAAGTTTCTTCTTAGTTTGACCAAAGTAAGTAATCATCCAGTTGCACTTGGGAAGTACCTATTTTTGAATCCACTGCATTTTACTGCCAGCACTCTTCAAATATAGTAGTAATAATAATAGCAGTAACAATTATTACAGTTATTTGTGGTACATTTGTTAAGGGTTACATTTAAGGATCTTAAATATCCTTTCCTTAGCCCTGGCTTGGACAACAAAATGTTCAACTGTTAAGAATTGGTACATTCAGTTGTTCAATCGGGGTTACAGCCATGCAAACCTATTAAAGTTAACTGGACAGAAAACAATGGGCCATTAATTACTCCTGTTAGCTATTTATGATGCAATTATTTTTAGCTGACTTCTTGATTTTCCAATATGTACTGGGAATTTGAATTTTCCTGCTTCCCCTCTTGTTGCCACCCCCTGCTAAAAAGCTTACCACACATGTGCTTATATTGTACATTTGCTTTTGTTGTGAACATTCAGAACATGCCTCTTTGTAATTAATATGATCAATTGTTATCACAAACATTTTTTTTTAGCAATCAGTATAGTAATTTACATTTGCATAGGAAATCCAAAGCAGTTCACAAACTACTGGTATAACTGTTTATATGTTTATAGTTACTTAAAGTTAAAAATAGTGAGTTTTACATTGAAAGGAAATAAATTGAAACTGACTTTTTTTTTTTTTTTTTTTTAAATGAAGCATGGGAAAACGAAT
>NDXB01010202.1:17056-29004 GCA_002631895.1 Agapornis roseicollis
TTTTTTTTTTTTTTTTTTGTAAATGAAGCATGGGAAAACGAATTCAGAACTAAAAGTAGTTGTTACCATGACACAGTCAAAATGTTTAGGGAAAAAAAATACCACTGACTTTAAAATAGCAGTGTGGCTTTGAGAAACTTGAACTGTTGGGGCACTACCTGCTCATTGCTCAATGGAGACCAAGCCCTGGAAGAAGCCAGGTGGTCTCAGTTCCCTTGGAGAAAGGACAGGAGGAGGCTACCCAGCCTGCTGCTGAACAGAGCCTTCGGTGCTAGAAACCTTTTTAAGGGTTGGTGTAGAAAATGAAGAAATGTGAGATAATGATAATCAAGTAACATATGCCTGTTGGAGAAAATGACACCTCTATGGCAGCCAATGCAAACATGACACTTTGAACTTTTTCTCCTATAATATAATAAGTGGAATGATATCAAATATTTTAATAAAATTCCCTAGCTAGTAATTTTCACTGTAATACAGCTTGAGGGTAGCATGATATTATGCTACTTGGGAAAGAGCTTTTTATTTCCCAGCCTATTCATTGCTTTCTCTCCTACAAGGCTCCTGTACAGAAATACCAGAAACTCTCTCAAAGCCTGTATAAGAACAAACACTGACTAAAAAAAAAAAAGAGAGAAAAAAAATCCTTTGATGCCCATTTATTACCAATAGGACAGACTGCAGACACCAAAACAGTGTTATGGCAAAGTCCTAACAACAAAGAACTTAAAATTGCACAAACAAGGGTTTCTGCAGTTTTATAATGCAATAAAGAGTCTCATTAAATAAAGTCTAATAGAACGAGCTCAGAAATTGCAGCTAACCCCATGTGTAGATCTACAAATTAGCTATTATAAGCAATTCAAAAGTTTCAGTCTTCACCAGTGGCTTGCAGTGCACATTTACACTGAATGCATTCTGGGGGGAAAACACCCCTGTTCAGATTTACTAAAACAATAGCCTCTGTGGCCTCAGAAAGAAATCCAGTGTTACACTTCACCATACAAGGATTCTGAGGGAGGGAATCATCTGCCAGCCACTCCTGACCCATCAACTTGGGGTGTCGCAGCCCACAGCCGGTAAGGTCATTGCTTTCATACCCAACTATTAACTAAAGCTGCCTGACAAGGTCTATACCGTCTTCCAAGACAACTCCCAGCACACATAGGTAATGCATGCCATTTACTTGCACAGTGGTCTTCTAACTCAAATTATGTTGAGTAGTATTGCAGATAACACTCTCAGGGTGCTTGCTATGGCACAAATACAGGTAACTCAGACCCATGCTTGTGATCGTGTAAGCACTTGTGTTAGACATGCCACCTGCCATGTTCTTAACTTTAAAAAAGGAAATTCATGGGGGCAGTGAGAAGCAGCCACCAAGCAGAGGATCCTGCTCTGCTTCCATGTCACCTTCTTGCTCCTCCCAGCTCAGTGGGGCTCTGAGATGCTTCATCATGGTCTGAAAAGAAATGTGGAACTCCTTCACACTCCTGAGAGAGAAAAAAGAGGAAATCAGTGGAAGATGCAGTTAACAGAGTGAGATAACCGTAATGCTGCTACCATAGGAGGTCTTCCTATGGTAGCACTTCCCTGTGATTGCTGTCTGTGTCTAGCCTGCACTGAACTGAGCAGGTGCTGGGGATATGAAACCTAGCCCAGGGCTGCAAGGGAAGCAGCTGCCTCTTGCAGTAGCAGCTAGCATCAGGACCATAGGACAGTAAATTATAGTGTAGATTTGTTTCACAAAACAACCCACAACAGAGCACACAAGCTCACTATAAATTTTCAGAGGATTCACCAAGCTAAAGTTCTTGGATTTGCTTTACCCTGACTGAAGCAATGAATCTTTAAGGTGTGCTGTAAAAGCACTGGTTGCAATTGCTAATTCACACAGGAACTGTAACTGCACAGAAAATAAGAAAGTAAGCAGTCTACCATGATAAAGCAAGACCAGTAGGGTGTGTGTTCACCATACATCTTACTCCATCTTTTTCTTTGCTACATGCATCATATTTTCTTTATAGTAATTTAGACCGGTTGCAAATTCTGGTTTTGAACAAAAGGCAGCTGTCAGCTGTCTGCTATGTGTGTAATTATGATTGCTCTCGTGCCATGAACATACTACTTATTGAGTGTATTTCAAGATTCAATGGGTGGTACTTGTTTTACTTTGCTCGCAGCTATGGCATCTTCTTTTAATGAAGTGGAGCTGGGTGGCAAGCGAGGTTTTACTCACGGTATACTGCCAGCACTGCACTGGTTTCCGTGTCTGCTGCTCCTCTTTCCTAAAGGCAACAAAGTACTCACAGGAGGGGAGGCTTCAGGGGTACTTGGGTATTGACGACTTGGGAGAACCAACAAGAACTGATCATGCAATCCTGCCAAAACACTATGGGCTCAGGAAGGATGTTCCTGGGGGATCCAGGCCTTAGAGGTTACTGAAGAACGATTTCTTCTAGGGTCCAGAGAAGGTTTTATTGGATTTCCTTACAGCCCAGGAGGTCCCTCCTGGAATGCAAACAGGCCTGAAGGAAAAATCTCACATCTGAAACATGCAGTTGGCAGGCAAAACAGGGAAACTGTTTACAAACCCCTGAACCAACAAACCCCTGAACCAACAATTTGTCTTAGCCAAGAGCTGGTTATTTGAGAAAAAAAAAAAAAGTTTACAGCTGCATTTTTTGTTCAAACAAAATGCTATATTTAAAATCTGAAAGCCATTTTGGTGCATTTGGATGTTCTCTTTCAAGAAGTGATGAAGATGGATTGACCTTGGACTTCTGGCCATTATAATGGCAAACAAAACACATATCATAGAATCATAGAATGGTTTGGGTTGGAAAGGACCTTAAAGCTCATCCAGTTCCAACCCCCTGCCATAGGCAGGGACACCTTCCACTAAAGCAGGTTGCTCCAAGCCCCGTACAGCCTATTGAACACTGCCAGGGATAGGGCAGCCACAACTTCTCTGGTAACTCTCTTCCAGTGCCTCACCATACTGACAGTAAAGAATGTCTTAAAGAATGTCTAAATCTACCCTTTCAGTTTTCTAAATCTGCCCTCTTTTCAGATGCTCAGAAATTCTCTAGAGAGTGGTCTAGCTATTGAAATACCTAATACAATAAAATAAAATAGAAAATAAGACCTATATGTAAAAGATACTGGAAAACTATTGTTGCTGGAATTTTAATTCAGAGGTTTGATTTCCGTATTGTAGTACAATTTCCTTCAGGCTGTTTCATTCCTATTTGCCAAAATTCCAAATCTTGTCTGGTGTCTGAGGAATAAAAAAAAGAAGATTGTATTAAGGTTCTAATGAATGATGAATTATAAGACCAAGGTGGTTGCAGTTGGTGGATAGGCATATAATGTCATTGAACAGCTGGGAGCCAATAAGAATGGTAATTTTCTTAAGTCAGTGCATGAATACACAGGATGCTTCTCCACAGACTGCTGAAATACCAAGAGTGCCTAATCACACTGGGGAAAAAGTGCTGTACATGAACTGTTGACACGTTTTACTCCATGCCAGACAATTAAAGGAAAACAGAGCAAATAAAGAACGCTCACTGTGAAATTATTTTGTATTTTGCAAAATGACAACAAATGTGCTCCTCCTGCATTGCTTAAACAATAGGAAACATCCGCTGGAAAATCTTGAAAATGAATACTGACAGTGCATTTAATGCATTTCAAAACAAGCACATTCTATGTATTATGTCTATTCTGCAAATATAATTTAAGTCTGTGAAAGATACATAAATTAATACATCCCCAATAACTGTATGCGTACCTGAATTTTCTGTGTTCTTTAAATTATATTGAGCTTTTCCTTAATGAACAGTAGACTGCATGTCAGGAATATTTGAGTTTGGATGTTTCAGAGCCTATTATTTTAATGTGTGAGCTTGTACTGCAATACCTGAATATATAAAGTATTTTTGTGGAGAAAATCAAGGGAATACCATGTGGAAACCTATTTTAGTATCTTTTATCAGAAAAGGCAAAAGCATGTGGTTAAATGACAATTGCCTCTCAATAATTATGGAAAATAACTTTGAAAAGTAAAAAGGGGCTACTGTAGAGTGCTAAAGAGTTAAAGAGTGTTCAAGAGTATGATGTTCTAATTCTGCCCTTCCCCTTCTCTCCTCCTCTCTTCTTCCATCCTTTTTACCAAATATCCTCTTCCCCACTCCTGTCCACCCCTATCCCTTCAGCATCACCTGCCCCAGGGACTAGTGTCCTTCTTGTTGATGCTAACAGCCATTGGCTGGGTGTTGACAAAAGCACCTCATGAGCTGAGAAGGGAGGAGAAGCAAGCAAAGAAAGCTGGGGGAGGCTACTGTCATCTTCCCAGTCCTATTAACAAAATCCTTCCTTCTCCATATTCTTGATTCTGATGCTAATGCCAACAGTGGTGAACTAGAGGCACTAGTGCTGCGTCCCCACATTGCACAGGACTCGCTGAAGATTTTATTCAACATACTGGGTGAAGCAGGCAGCAAGGGTACAGGTGTCCACCATGCCCAGGAGGAGTGTTTTGCTTTCTTTATAATCCAACAAAGAAAAGGAAGGCCCCCCAAAAGCTTCCCTGTAGCCCTGTGTGGCTGTAGAACATAGGCAACATGATCTGTCATAAATTCCTGTACACCAAAGCAATATTAGAACTGGGGCTCTGCGTATTTTTTTCCTTTGGAAATAATTTGACTGGCTCAGTATGGCCTGGATTTGTCAAAGCACAATCTCTGTTCCTTGTGCAGGTGTTTACACTGATGTAAATTAAACATGGTGTAAATCAAATACGATGCTGATGAATTAGAGTAAAGTTTGCACATAGGGAATAATGCAGTAGCCATCTTAAAGAAAAACGAGTTTGTAAAGGAAAAAAGTGTGGAATCGTTATTTCTTTTAAAACAAGAAGGTTAACTTCTGTTTAATTATTCTTAAAGCATATATCGTTCTATGTCAGGTTTACTTCCAGACAGCTTGATCGGCAGTTCTTTACTTATCCATACAGAGAACTATGGGAATGCCTTTGGATTAACAAGGCCACCAAGGCATCTGATTACTGTCTGCATTACTGATTTTAGTACTCAGAACAGAAGAAAATATGCCTGAAAATGTTTACAATATGATAAAGAGCATTTAACAAATACCTCCTAAAATTTTACATTAATATGGAATCTGACTTGTTCTAAAGTTGTTTATGGTATTTTTTTATTCCCAGTTATAATTTACTATTTCAGATACAATGATAACTTCGTAAGTAAGACATGCCCTTAATTCACATACACAGTCAGTGGATACGTCTCTGAATAGCAAAGTATGAATTTGCCTCTGAGGTTGCTTCTTTCAGAAGCTGTATCACATCTGATACAGGCAACATGGTTTGTCACTCCTAAGGCAGAAAACGAATGTTCAGAATACACCGATCTCTCTTGGCTAAGAGCCAGACTTTCAATTTATCAGGCATCCTTTTCACTAATGGGTTAACCCTTATAGACAGTTAATGTTCACTCTGCTTCTGCTGGAATACATTCAAGATAAAATATTTATACCCCTCCATTGGAATGAGCATTAAAAAGGAAAGATTGTTCAAAATAATGGTCAAAAAAAGGAGTAAAAATGAGAACCCAAATTAGGCTAATAAAATCCTTCTCAAAAATGCAGATATCCAAGGACAAAAAAAAAAAAAAAAACCAAAAGGATTTTTTAATATCTGATAAAGAGGAAGATTTGGTATCACTGGTCAGCAACAAGCTGGAACATGTTGACAAGTCCAAAGTGACTCATGAGAGTTTGCATGGATTTAAAAGGGTAAATTATGGTTAGCAAAATGGATTTCATAAGAAAGAGAAACAAAAGAAATTAATGACCAAATGCAGACAGTTTGGCTCTCATCATCTTCTTCCTGATCTCATATATATTTACACACACATATATACATATATATATGTGTTTATAGTTTAAAACATGAAATAACTTTTAGCCTGAGTTAACTGTCCTGGGTTCAGCACTCATTTTTCTCCTTCTTAGTAGCTGGTGCAGTGCTGTGTTTTTGACTTTCAGCCTGGGAACAGCGCTGATAACACCGATGTTTTCAGTTGTTGCTCAGTAATGTTTACTCTGACCAAGGACTTTCTGAGCCTCATGCTCTGCCAGGGAGGAGGGGAAGGCGGGAGGAAGCAGAGACAGGACACCTGATCCAAGCTAGCCAAAGAGGTATTCCATACCACAGCACATCATGCCCAGGATGTAAACTGGAGGGAGTTACCCGGAAGGGTTAGACCACTGCTTGGTCCAGCTGGGTACCGGTCGGTGGGTGGTGAGCGGTTGTATTCTCTTCCTTTGTTATTTCACTTATCATTAAGGTCCTTTCCAACCCTAACTATTCTATGGTTCTATGATTATTAATACTGGTGGTAGCAGCAGTGATTTGTGTTATACCTTAGTTACTGGACTGTTCTTATCTCAACCCATGGGAGTTACATTCTTTCAATTCTCCTCCCCATCCCTTCGGGAGCGGGAGGAGGAAAGGGGGGTAGTGAGCAAACAGCTGTGTGGTACTGAGTTACCAGCTGGGCTTAAACCATGACAGTAATTTTGCTGGTAAAGGTATTCAGAAGAATATTTGACATTTTCATATGTAATCACTGAGAGGAACAGGACAGACCCTCCGGGTATGGGGCTGCAGTCTCCTGCAAAGAGGGAATGCTTAATGGTGAGTGATATAAAAGTCTGTAGATATATCCCAAATACACAGCATGGTCACCTCACCATGATCCCCTCACCTTTAAAAGAGAATCAGATTGAAATGTTTGTATGGTCTCTATTACCTACCCATGTATGAAGTCAGCTGATAGGGATTGCACACATGCACAAGACTGTTTCTTCAATGAGCTTTGAGTAAGAGGAGTTTCTCTTGTAATGTAAAATTGGCAAAAGTCTTCAACTGGAACAAAAGTGCTCTGTGTTGTTTATACTCCTACACTAGACATGTGACAGGTGCCACTTCTAATGATGGGGCATCCACAGTTTCTCAGGGCAACCTGTTCTGGTGACTAACCACCACAAATCAGAGTCTCAATAAATAATTTAGACATAATGTGCCTTCCCTTCCCATTTAGCTCCAAGCCTGTAGGATAAATGTAGCTGTAAAAGGGGATGGTCTTACCATGGTCAGTGCTGGACTCTTCCTCACAACTCTGCATCTGTAGAAAAGAGAAGGCCTGCTCCCACACACGGTTCACCATTGCAGGTCACCGCTTCTGGAATTTAGGAACTCATACTACCACCCAGGCTTTGCTGGCAGTTCTTCTCTTCAAGAAGTCCTAAGCCCCATAACCAGGATATCCCAGTACTGTATTACAGTGCAAGTACATAGCAAAGACAGATGATTACTTTCAGTTTCTAACATTTTCAACTTCTGCTATCGATTTACAATTGTGCATATGAAGCTGAAGGAAATAACAAACTTTTTTGAGCAAGTAATGCCAGTGTAAAACTCAGTGCTGTGCTGCTGCACAAATGATAGAATCACAGAATGGGTTGGGTTGAAAGAGACCTTCAAAGATCACCAATCGAACCCCCTGACATCTTCAATGATCGGGTTGTTCAAAGCCCCATCCAATGCTCAAAGCCACATATTACCTGACTTTGAACCCTTCCAATGATGGGGCATCCACAATTTCTCTAGGCAACCTGTTCCAGTGTCTCACCACCACAAATTAGGGTCTTACATAACTTTGTCTTTATGTGCCTCACACTGTTAATGGTTTCCAATTTACCATGTCTCTGAAAGCAGAAAGCTGTTCTACCATTTTCTCCCTTGAGCTTTTGTTAGTTTAAAAGGGAGAAGCCAGTAAAAGACCTTCCAAAGAGAAGATGAGGGTTATATGGTAGAAGGATAGGCAGACAAAACAGATGGATAGCTAGCTATACTACAGCTCTGGTGCAGGCAAGGTCCGCTCTTTCCAAACTCTTAGTGACTTCTGCAAAACATATGTATTGATCTTCTAACTGAATACGTGTAATAATGTGACTGATACAGAATCTGTACAGTTATTTAGAAATAAACCTATGCAATAGCCAGGGGAACACTGGTGGAGCGCTACATGGAAACACTGGAAAAAGTTCTTCTAAGCCACTTTAGCAATGTCATCAAAACAAAGGCATTAACCTAAATTCTAGCCATATGTTAACCAATGTATCAACTGTCTCCTTCAAAAACAGAAACCTGAAAGAATAAGTAAGAGTAAGGGTTTCATTGCCTTCTTTTCAATGCTGGTTAGCTTTTGGATGGCTTTGTCATCTAACTGGAAAGGTAAGAACTGCGGAGTAGGAAAGAGAATAGTGGAAATGCACTAGCAAGTTTAATATGAGGTAAAATAGCAATTATGAGGTAAGATAGCAATTATTGTATAAGCCTCAAGCTGTGACCTAGCCAGCTATCACAATCTAAGCAGGATTGGGCTGCACTGGTACTTAAGGGGGAAATCCCATATGCTTTCTGGAAACGGTTGATGATTCAACAGGTGTAAGTGTCTCTTCTGACTCATTTAGGGAAACATCACAGCAAGGCTTTAGAAGGAACTTACATATATTTACTACCAATTAACATAATGGAGTCTCAATTTCAGAGGCAGTCGTTATATGCTTCTTGTCTACTAGACTGTTGCAGTTTCATAGGAATACGGTATTTTTCACATCTCATCTTAAGCTTTCAATAGCATTTTTGAGACATTAAATAGCAGCTGCATTTTATGTCAGAAGTGGTTCTGACTTCAGGGCTGTGCAAAGTCATTCTCACATAAATGCCATGAGCTTTACACACTTAACACACTTAAATAGTACTATTTAAAATTGATGAGACTCCTGTGAGACAGCAGCAAGGTTTTACCCAGAGTTTATGCAATCAGGATGAAAATCTCCTAAGTAGACACTGAACAGCTGGGCCATGCATCAATAAATCACATGTAAAATCTGTATTCTTTTGGCTGGCAAATGAACTGCATGGGAATGAGTTTCACCCTTGAAATGTAACATCCTTTGGGAATGAGTTCAATAAAGTTTTTATGTTAACATATAATTTTAATACTATTAGAACAATATGAATGACCAGTTAGTGAAGTAAGTATAATTAGAGACACCCAGACATCATGGAAGAACATTTTGTGGGAACATAGACTAGAAGTCTTGGGTCTTCTGTGGAGCATAATAATGCATTGTTACACTGGAGAAGAGGTAATAATTCATTTTACATACTGGCGATAATGTGCTGGAGGGGAAATAAATGGACCACATCCATTAAGTCTGCTACACAATGTAAGGAATTTTAAAAACCACATGTCTTTGCTAAGAGATAAAGCCCTTCTGGAAATAGCACTACATCAGTTAACAATAGACAAAATCTGGATATAGCAAAGAAATTTCATTTAAAATATTAATCAAATATATTGTATACTTAAAGGTGAATATGATTTCATCAGTCTTTTATGTATCCAGACATTGGAGTGGCAGCAAACATCTGTGTCTAAGAATGACTTAAACAAGCAACAAATACGTTAAAGTTTGTACAGTTTGGCACTAGAGCAATTAAGTCTGTCTTGAATATATGTATTATTAGTCTGACTCAGATGAGCTGAAGAAAAGAGCAAGCAATGGCTGACATCTGAAATTCCTCTAGGTGTTTATGCTTGGACATGAAGGCCAAATTTCTGCCATGTAATGAAGTATCTGAGTTACAGCCAACCTGAGCCAGCAGGTCCCCAAGCTGTAGCCCAGCACTATGCAGAGTTCAAAGCTCAGGGGAGTCTGGATGTGTTTGCAGAGCATGTTAGCTCAGGGCAGTGCCATGCCAATGCAACTACACATTTCCAGATCTGAAGGACTTCTATGTGTTTCCTGTGTCACCTGTATAAAAGGTGAAAGACTTAAATGATTTGAAGAGAAACCAAGGTATTTAGCATGTACTTTCCATTGCTTTTCAGTTTAGGGTGCCCCCTTTTAAGTATATCAGGTGACAAAGTTTATTCTTCTATTTACAGTTTTCCTAACCATAAGTTAGGTATCTTGTGCCTGCTGTCTAGATAACTCTCACTGAAGAACAGTGGTCCAGGTTTTGGATTCTGCAATCTATACTTGGTGAAAGGTCTGACTGTATTCCAATGCTGCTCTAAATCTGTGTGTTTCATGGCCAGACTCTGACTGCATATTTCTAGGCTTCCTGTTGAATGCAGTGTCTTATTATGACACCTACTCCAGGAGCTTGCCAGAACCTTGTGGTGCAATCCTGGTGTGGTACAAAGTGGCAAAAGTATAGGTCCAGTGATGATTGTCATGGAGAAATTTAGCTCCAGATTATAGAAAAAAAGCCCCCGGTACAGGAAAGGTGCTTGGTGTTCTGAGCTAAATGAATGTGCCAAATATTTCCCCAACAGATAGCTGCAGGGTTTAGCTGCTAAGTTGTTTTAAATCCAGAAGACATTGGCAAATAAACACTACTTTTTGTTTCTTTCTTCACTTAGACAATGTAGTGCAACCAGAACCTTAAAATAGAGTCAGAGCTGCAAAGGATTTGGGGCAGCTAGAGAAACTCTTGGTGATGTCAAAGCTGTACAAGCAAATGCCTTAGAGCTGAAATTTGTATGAACTAGAGGCTACAGTAAGGGAATGAGATTCACTAGAAGTACTGGCAGTGTCAGCATAGAATCATAGAATCAGCTAGGTTGGAAAAGATGTTTAAGATCATCAAGTTCTACCATTATCCCAGGACTGCCAAGACCACCACTAACCCATGTCACTGAGGGCCTCATCTACATGGCTTTTGAACATTTCCACAGACAGTGATTCCACCACTTTCCTAGGAAGCCTGTTCCAATGCCTGATTAACCTCTCTGTGAAAAAATTTTTCACAATATCCAATCTCAGCCTTCCCTGGCACAGCTTGAGGCCATTACCTCTTCCCCATCCTTTGAAACCAGCCAATACTGTGGAAAGCAGCCAGAGCAGAAAAGGAAGCAGTTTGTATTTATAAGCTTAATAAGTAAGCATAAGACCTTGGGACTAATTTAAGAGAGTGATAGGGAAAAAAGTGTGCCAAACCCAGTTCTCAACCACTTCACAGCATCATTTTTTTTTAGCAACTGGAAGATTCATCTTTGTGCTTGGTGTGTAAATAAAGATATCAGCAAAATGCAGAGCTTTAGAGGCATGTGGATATTATGGCCACTATCATCCTTTCCTCACATTACTGGAAAGCAGGTATTTATCCAGGTAACATATTCACAGATGATATGTCCTGTTCTCACATCAGTGTCTGAGCAGATAAGACAGTTCCTTTCTATTTGGTACAGAGGATACCACAAAGGTCTAAAAAAGATGAGTGATTTCATGGGTTTTTTTTCTTTCCCAGTAGTAAAGTTCATAATATAAACTACCAGTCTTGTGTAGATTTGGGTGAGGTTTTGTTGGAACATAGTCACACCAGAAGACTGGATGTAAGACAAGCAATTTATGATATTTTCATAAAATATGAAAAGTTAAGCAAAGGGTGGGTGTTGCCTCCACTTCTTGGTCATTTGCAAACTCAAAGAAGGGAAAGAATAATAGGTAAACTAGGCAACTGTGACAGAAAATATTTTCCAATAGTAATGCCATTCATACTGAACGAATTTAATGCACAGTTTCAATAGCATTTTCAGTAATTGATGGTACATTCTATATTAAGGGAGAATAATGGCATTTTAAGATGGAAGCAATCTTTCATTTGATTACCATTCAGTTCTGATGAGTTGAAGGGAACTCTGAAATTGTCTCATGTCTTTACTGTTAAGAGACCAGCTATAGTCTTATCCAAGGATATATTTTATATTTAGCTCTTTTTTGCCTTTTTTTTTTTTTTTGGCGTTTTCTTTTTTTTTCTCAAAAAAATTTTTTTTTTTTTT
>NDXB01010202.1:29094-62447 GCA_002631895.1 Agapornis roseicollis
TTTTTTTTTTTTTTGGCGTTTCCTTTATGTTCCTCCAAAAATAATTTTCCTATTGTCTTCCTACTAATGAGGAATGAATTAGTCCAGATGAAATCAAATCCATTCTGAAAGGAAAAACTGAAAAAGTGATTCTTGGAGTAGATCAGTTCTACTGCACGTTTCTGTTATTAGTTCAGAGTATTTCACTTGTTAGTCATTTACAGGCAACCTCATGCAAAATCATTTACTGGTAAATCACACTGACTTCCTGGGCTATTGGCAAAAAACACAGTAGGGTCCACTCATGGTTCCTGTGCACTTCACATAGCTATTTATACAACTACAGAGTGAGTGTGAATGCTGTCATTCTGATATGCAGTTATTTTTCATGGATATTAACAGCTGATAGAAATCAAGCTTTAAACTACCTACCTGTAGAGATGTCTGCTGATGCTGATCCTTTTGCTGGTGAGAAAATACAGTATTTACTTCCATCACTTGATCAATCCACCATGGAAAATCCAAGTCAAGATTCACCTCATCAACTAAATGATCAGACAGCAAATTGAGCCAACAGCTTGATCAGTCATTCTGCAAGCTTAAGAGATTGCATTTGAGAATATGTTTTGTGTATTGCACCTGTAAGTAATATATAAACTAACACCCCGGAGGAAAAGACTTCTTTAGGCACTCTGGGAGAACTACATTCAGAGATAAACACATTCAGATATCAAACAACAGGCAGGAACAGAGGGTAAAAAAGTATGAAACCTCTTCAAGGAGGAGCAAAATATAGTACTCCTGTAGTTGCCAGTTGTCATAAAGGTGACAGGAGGCCTTTGGTATTTCTCTGAGATTATAAACTCAAAGTGGGGAAAAAAAAATAAGTCTTCTGCAAACAAATCAGTAATTCTTAAGGAAAAAATGTCACATTATCAATAAAATATCCATTGTGAATTTGGGGTCCTTAGTTTTCTGTAACTTTGAGTTCTGTTGAAAGATGGCTAGCCTAGAGCACAGGTAGTAGTATATGGACATCCTTCACCCTGAACTCTCTTCCAACATCAGTACTAGTCACTACTGGCTAATGATTGCTAGCCCCTACAGACCACAGTACCCACGCAAAACCCACTAGTACCACATGTTTGATGCTAGTCACAAACCCTAGAAGCACTTTTGCCTAGGATGCCAGGAATTTGCCACAGTATGACAAACTATTTTCTGCCTGCTCCAGATTAGTTTTGAGGCAAAGCAGCATATGGAAGCTTACTTGGTTGCAGCAGCCTCTGCCTGCTCAGTGAATCCCTGCCAGCTGACTGGGATTGCATGTCTATCACCAGCTCTAAAATTCACATAACACCAAATGCATATTGTACATTTCACCTCCTCCAGAGCTGGAGCTTCCAACTTTCAGAAGAACAAATAGCAGGCCTTCTTCTCCATGCAAAGTAAACAGCCATTTTTTATCTTACATAGCCTTCAAATATGATGATTGTATCTCACTGTTGCATTTCATTAAGACACCATCTTTGATATACAGCAGTTCAATGAAATCTTAAGATGAAATTACCTCCTTTTGGCTAGCAGAAGTCAGCCATAGCACAGAAGTAAGAACTAGAAGTGCTCAGACTATTTGTGGTGGCTCCTTCTGGAGATGTGAGGTACTTGTTACATATCTCAAAATAAAAGACTCTGTTCAACCTCAGTTATCATGATGCAGCCCCTGAAGACACTGTTTAAAACAAGGGCAAATATCAAAGGAGTGACAAAATAAGCATCTACGAAAAGAAAGATGTAGTTTCAATCTTTTATCTTTCAATCTGTATCCTTTACCTTTTACCTGAAGTGAAATAATTTGAGCTCTGTAACCTGCATGTCTTTTTTTCTATTATTAATTCCTGTGGTCATTCTGAATTTCCCTGCATTGCTTTTCAGAAATACCTTACTGATTAGCAACAGGAGTCCTTCATACTTGTCACCAGTCATTATTGCCTTTCCTATAGGAGTGCCTAGAGATCTAGCATGAGATCAAGACTGCAAAACATGCTTTATACAAAAGCAGTAGAATTCCCATGGCAAACATTTGCAATCAGGGATAGACATGGGTGGCACAAAAGAAATAAGCTTGGTAGCTTAATTCAATTGTACTCATATTCCAACTGAAATATACACTCATTGTTTTTCTCCTTTACTGTATTAATTTCTGTGTAATAAGGAAATAAAAATATAGTATTGCATTCCTTCACTGTTCCTCGAGTATTGCCTTTTCACTCCAGGTATTTATTTATCTCTGGCTCAGGAAGGAATACCTCTTCAGACCAGGTGTAGAGAGAATGATTCAATGTTAAGTGCAATCATTAGAAAGAGATACGTCATTATGTGTATAAAGGCCTCTTGAACTGTGACCTTATGAGTTAATGGTCTGAGTGGCAGGAGTGCTGAATACAGGGATACAGCTTAAAGTCTGTTGTGTAAGGGAAAGGTTTATAGAGAACAGGAACTTGTCAGAAACTGCAGTTCCTGATAGCACACTGCAGAGGGATGAACGTCCTTGTATCTAAAGACTTCTGACAATGTGGACATTTTCCTGGCTTTGGAGAGAAGAAAGGCCATATAATTAATAGAGAAAAATATAGCAATGCCTAATCAGCCAGCAGTACTGCAGTGCTTCAGATTTTGTGGCTGACATGGCAAGTTGGCAAGTTCCTGCCCCTGTCCAAGTGCCTCTGGTAGTACACTGACCTGGCAGAAGCTGCTGTTCAGAGATGTTACTTAACTATCAACGTCTTTATTTCTTACAAAAAATAGAAGAAAAAAGGAAAATACGGTAAAACATAATATGTGAAGAAAATAATCTTTCAGGGGAAGGGACGTGAGGCAGTGCTGCAGCAGTTGGCAGGCACACTCCAGCGCCCAACTGCTCCTCTCATCTCTCCCATCTGCACCAGACATTGCCACAATCCCAGTTTGAGAGGATAAATAAGCACTTGTCTCTGGCTTCTCTGAAGATGACCAAAACATTCTGTACATAAACATAAACATACATGCATTATGAAGATATTTATTGTAGGGTCTAAGCTCTAAAGCGGTTGAAAAATCCATGTTAAATCTCAGTGCAGGATTTTTTTTTCTTTTTGGCCTGCAGACATTTCTAATAGTGGAACATCACTTTCCTGCCAAGACAAATTCTACCTCTTGCTTTTATTTTTCCATGCCACTTCCTATGCCAATCCGCCTTTCAATTCTCCTGAAAATCCTGTTAGAAATGCACTTCTTCAGCTTCTCTTTTTATCACCTATTTCTTCTCTAGCAACCTATCCCACCATATGTATGGTAACCTTCACCTTACATGTTAACCTTGGTCTCTTGTTGATAGAGACAGTACACAAACAAGAGACAAAATTTCCCCAAAGTATTTGTGTTTCTGTGATTTGATGTCATGTGGTTCATGATGATTCAATATTCATCATTCATAATAATAATTCATCATAATCAACAGATTATTCCTTTGCACAACATACTTCACTGTATTGTACTTACCTTTTTCTCCTTAGTTTATGAGTATAATGGAGGTTCAAATACATGTTTGAATAGGGTAATTCACAAAAGAAGAGAGGCTGTATCCATAAAGGATCTGATTGTGGCCCCTTTAATTCTGTGGCCACAAGTGCTTCTTGCAATCAGCTAGGAGGCTTCAGTAAAAAGCAGCTTGCAGATATTTTTCCACCAGGACTGAGTACACCACCAGTATCATGTTTCAATAGAACAGCTGGTGCTTAAAAGGCTGGTAATTACAATTTTATTCAAAAAATAAGAACTGGTGGAGCTAAGATGATCATTGAATCAGATGGGTGACCTTGAAAGGCAGATCACAGTGAACTTGTTGAACTTTGGAAAAAGTAAGAAAAACAAATAAAAATAGATCTCTCTATAACATTCCTGGTACTTTCTGGTAGCAAGCTACAATCTTCAATTTCCCCCAGATACCATCATTATGAAAATTGACTGACAGAAAAAAAAAAAAAAAGCTCTGAAAAGCCTCATTATTTTACTCTTCCTTTCTAGGGCAGGGACAACGTTCTAAAAACTGCACTTCCCTGTAATTAAAAGCCCTGCAAAATTTTAGGTTTTAAACAGAAGCTCATGATAATGGTGTGCTTTATAGAAATAAGAACACAAAAAGAGCTGTAATGGCTTGGGAGATGTACAACCAGTCCATCTAGGCCAGTAACCCATCTCTGTCAGTGGCCATAAACTGCTGCCCAAGGAAGAATATGAGATTATAGCAAATAATCTCATAATATTTCCTCTTAACATTTCCCAGCCTCCAAGTGTCTTGGAGTCAGACCCAAAACATCAGTTCATTTCCCATTGGTGATCCTGTCCAGCTTCTGAAACCTATGTTGACCTACAGTGTCTGCAGCATCCTTCAGTGGAGTTGTACAGCTTAGCTACGTATTGTGTGAAACATGGGATCACTGCATAATTCAGGATGGAAGTGGTATCAGGAGGTCTGTAGTTCAACCTCCTGCTCAGGTCAGGGTCAGCTACAACCCAGGATGCTCAGGGCTTTATCCAGTTGGGTATTTAAAACCTCCATATGCAGAGACTGCACAACCTCCTTGTTCCAAAATTTTGTTGGTCTCATCAGGGAAATATTTTTCCTTATGGTCAGTCAGATCTGCCACCAAACTCTGTATCTTCTCATGGCCATTGCTCTTTGTTCTCTTGCCATGCACTGCCAAGAAAAGCCGGGCTCCAGCTTCTCAGTAACCTAACCAGTAGGCACCAGTACTGGTTGGTAGGTACTAGTTATTAGTACTGGTTGCTAGGTACTGCTGTTAGGATCCCCTAGAACCATCTCTTTCCCGGGCTGAAGATGCCCTGGTCCCTCAGTATCTCCTTCAAGGACAAATGCCCCAGTTCTGATCATCATGGTGGCATAATTGCCTAAAAGTACATACATTAATTCTCCTAGATCTAACTCGTGAGTTAGAAACTCCCACTACTTCGTTTATGAAATTAAGACTGCTTTTCCCAATGAACTTACTGAATTTTATCTGTTATTTTAATGTCCAGTTACTGATTTTTTTAAGAACAGTCACAGAAGAAATAAAAGAACATTTGCAAAGTGTGTATTGGATTCATGCTGTTTGTATTTCTGGAGATAAACTTTTTTGTAAGGTTTTTTGATATTCTGCAGCAATCATAGCCCCCAGGGTCCTGAGTACATTTACAGAGATGACACACTGCTTTTTATCACAGTGACCAGCTTCGTGATGCTGCTGAATTAATCTGGTGTTGCCTATTTAATGTACCTACTCATCTCTTACTTTCTGCTTGGATTACAGATACACATGCTGCTAATATAGACGGCATGAAGCTTCTCCATGTTCTGGCATTTAAGTATTTGCAGACTATCAAGATGTCACTTGTCATACATTCACTTAACATGCAGCATCCTGAAGGGCTGCCAAATTACAAACGTTATAAAAAAGAAATCCAACAGAAACATTATTTCAATGAAGGCAATTTTTCCTGTTTGTGCTCCAAATAAGTTAAAGGGGGAAAATGAAAGTTGAAACTAAAAAAAGAAACAAAACCAGACGAATTGCTCATGTATCACAAAGTCTAACTGCTGTGAAACAGCCAAAGGGCTACTGCTCATCCCATCACACTGCGTGGTTATAACTTCTTAAAACCATGTCATATGTCAGATAACAACATTCCAGAAATAAACATTTGTCTTGCATTTATTTTTTAGAAGGAAGGAATAAATCTTACAAGGGGCATGCTCTGAGCACAAACTCAGGCATCTTTGTGGATTTTGATGGAGATGTGACTGCTGCAGCTGAGGGCCTTGTCCTAAGTGATCTGATTTGGAAGACTATATTAGTGGTGCCATAGCATTTTAGTTTCAGCCCTTGGTGTGCAAACTGATGCTATTACACAGGTCTTGAGAAATAGTTTTCTGCAGTCCTCCTGCTGTACACCATTTCCAGATGTCCCACTATCCAGCAATGCCCAGCGGCTTGACTAGCAGCATGTGATGATGCTCTACATGATGAGTAATTACCAGCTTTGCTGCAATCCTACCTCCTGTCCCCCATTTTAATGTGTATGCACTACCCAAGCAAATTGTGGCAAATTGTTACAATTAGCCTGTGCATCAAGAAAACACTGTTCTAACAGGGAATATCAATGAATGGACCTTGTCAGGTTTTATTGATACCCAAGTTATACCTGTCTGTATTATGCAAATGCAAACACATACATACATACACATATACATATACATATACATACATACATGCATTTTAACAGGTTGTATAACTTTCCTTCGAAGCTGTTGGTGCTGGAAGGCTAGATAATCATTCCATGCTGGCCATGAAGCCACTACACGGTTATCATGCTAATCAAAGCCTGCTTTGAAATGCTGTTTAGTTTCATTACCATTACAAAAGAGCAGCTAAAGGACATGTAAGGCAGACTGGGGTGGGAGTGAATGCTCTGAGACACTATAATCTATTTGAACAGTCATGTTTATTGGAAACAGGAGGGGAAATTGTTTAGCGTAAGCTGGTATCAATCACTGAATGGTTTCTGTTCCTTGTTATTAATGTGCAGGCAGCCAGCAGGGAAGAATGAGCTCTGTGGAAAGACAGACACCTCCCCACTAAAGGGGGAAAGGATTGGTAGAACCCACGCATACCAGATGGACTCCTGCAATCTATCATAAAGACTATTTTTTCCCCAGACTAGGACAAAGAAGTCATAACATCTCAATGCCTGAACGATCCCTTGTTATTTTGAAAAGTTCTGTGCCTTTTTTGTATATGCAGATGGAATTGTTTTGGGGGGATAGGCATTTCCTCCAGAAAGGACCCTCCATCCAGTAGAGCAAGAGGCTCTATTATAATACAAGTAAGTATGACTGCCTGGCTAACTGTGCTTTCTAGCCTCTTTGTAGGTGTGAATGCTTAAACTTGTCTAAATGGTTTCTTGGATTTATCTGGTTTGACTTAGGGTTAACAAATTAAAAGTGAACATTGATTTCAGAGGAATTAAATCAAGTGTCTATAGATATCATTCTGCAATAGATCATAGGTGTGGAGGCTACAACCTCTTCTGGGACTGTAAAACTGCTGGCAAGAACTAAGTAGGCTATGATCTATGGGACTTTGATGCAACAAATATAGCCACACAAAAGCTTTCCCAGGCTCCCCGATTTTGGTGTGCCAGCTTGAAAGCTCATTAGGGAGCCAGAGTTGTATTCATGACAGATGCTGGAGGATATTTTTCATCACACTTAGACTTAAACTGTAAAGCAAACAGGAGATTCCTGTTACATCAGATAGAAAAGCTACTTACACATGCAAACAAATATAAAAAATACCTCAGCCTCAAAACTGATCTTCTGTTTCGTATTAAAATCATAAGTGTACTTGTTCATAATGAAGCAAGATGCATGCTCAGGGATGATGTTTAAAATATAAAGTGGGCATGTTTTCTTCTGCTGAGTTCTTAAGTATTCCAAACCATACCTGCCAGGCCATAGTCACATCAGATCTCATAAGCAAAATGAGTTTTGATTAGGTCAGTACTTGGTTAGAAAGACATAGCAGGTGCATCAGAAAGCAAATGTTCATCAGTAGGTAGCAGACTCCTTTTTGTATGAGCCTTAAACCAGTATTTGAAAGGGCACTATGCCACTTCAAGTCTTCAGGTTGACATAGACACCTAAGATCTGTGTGTCAGTACTGGGTTTCCAAGGCAAGGTTTTGGTAGCAGAGGGACTACAGCGGTGGTTTCTGTGAGAAGCTGCCAGAAGCTTCCCCCATGTCCAAGAGAGCCTATGCCATCTAACCATAAGATGGGCCCACCACTGGCCAAGGCTGAGCCCATCAGTGATGGTGGTAGCGCCTCTGGGGTAACATAGTTAAGAAGGGGAAAAAACTGCAAGAGCAACTTCAGCTGGAGAGAAGAATGAGACTCTGTGAGAGCAACAGCTCCGCAAGCTCCCAGGTCAGTGCAGAAGGAGGGCAGGAGGTGCTCCAGGTGCCGGAGCAGAGATTCCCCTGCAGCCCGTGGTGAGGCAGCTGTGCCCCTGTAGCCCATGCAGGTCTCCACCTGCAGCCCATGGAGGGCCCCACGCCAGAGCAGGGGGTGCCCAAAGGAGGCTGTGACCCTGTGGGAAGCCTGTGCTGGAGCAGGCTCCTGACAGGACCTGTGGTCCCGTGCAGAGAGGAGCCCATACTGGAGCAGGTTTGCTGCAGGACTGGTGACCTCACAGGGGACCCAGGCTGGAGCATTCTGTGCTCTAGGGGCTGCACCCCATGGAAGGGACCCACGCTGGAGCAGTGTGTGAAGAACTGCAGCCTGTGGGAAGGACTCACACTGGAGAAGTTTGTGGAGGACTGTCTCCTATTGGAGGGACCCCACACTGGAGTGGGGGAAGAGTGTGAGGAGTCCTTCCCTGAGGAGGAAGGAGCAGCAGAAACAGCATTCCACGAACTAACTGCAACACCCATTCCTCTGTGTTGCTTGGGAGGANGACTCACACTGGAGAAGTTTGTGGAGGACTGTCTCCCACGGGAGAGACCCCAGACTGAAGCAGGGGAAGTGTGTGAGGAAGAAGGAGCAGCACAAAGTGTGATGAACTGACCACAACCCCCTGTCCCCCGAGGTGGTTTGGGGTGGAGGTAGAGAATTTGAGAGAGAAGTTGGAGGAACAAGGGAGATGTGGGGCAAGGTGCTTTAAAGTTTGATCTCAGACATCACAGGGTTTCTCTAACAAATATAATTTATGCTTACTCATGACACTAGGGTTATTTTCTAGTGAGGACAGGAGGCAGCACATGGACAGCTCACTCAACACACAGTGATGAGCAGTGAAATTAAGTTTTGATTTTAAGCAATACCTGATATGCTACATGCCATTTAGGTAACTGTCTACTGTCCAGGCATGCTTCTATGTTTAATACAAAGATAGGCTGGAGAAACAGATACTACCTCAGCTGGAAACTCTACTGGAACAATGCCATTGACATGAATTTTCATTTGGTGCAGTTTTGCATCAATTTATAGGGCCCCATCACTCTCATAACTGAGAAGTCCAGTGGGCTGGAAACAAGTTGCCATCACTTTCAGTCATCTCTGAATGGTAAACAGTTCAGATTATAAATTCTTTGCCACAAAATTGTCTGCTGCTAATTGCTCTTTTGCATGTAATGATCAGTGAGGATTTAATAAGTATGGAAATACTGTTACATGCCAAAAAGTAAAAATAAAATGAGAAAAAGCAGACTTAAAGAATGTCTGGCAGACAAACTCTTTAATTAAACCCGGAACACCATTCTGGCTGACGTCTCTCTTAGTGAACATCTCCGACAGAGAGATGAGGTTTTATAATACTTCAAGCAGAACGAGTAATAATTTGCTTCTACAGCTAGAAAGGTTCTGGCCTTTGCCTTTAGGTTACCAATTTGAAAAGAACATCCATATAGGTGAGAATAAGACTGAACATATCAAGGGAAACACAGAATCTTCTCTTAAGAATAGTAACTTCTAAACCAGCACCAATTCAAATGAGAGGTAGGTGAAACCTAGAAGGGGTTTTGAACTGTCACTAGATTTGTAGTAGCTTCAGCTCTTGCTTTCTTTACATGATTTGTCTCTTAAAGAACCACATGGTTTATGCTGCAGGTAGAACATGGGAGGTGGGGCTAAGAAACTGAATTGTCCTCTCAAGGATTGTTGTCTTGTTTCTGATTAGGAAAAAAAGATGAAGGTGGACAAATAACTTCACAGTGCCACTTTCTGCCTACTGTCAAATGGCAATGGAAGTTGAAACTTGCTTGAAAGTTTCTTCCTGTGTTCACAGTCATTAGACAATATTGATCAGAGTACAATCAGACTCAAAAGATAATAAGACTGTATATAGCATAGTAAGGTTCCTAAATCTAGATCTCATGTCGTTAATAGCTAAACTACTGTTTGCCACTCTGAGAGAAAAATCACATATTGCCGTAAGCTATCAAAGAAAATGAAGTGGAAGGAAGATTTGGTATTTTCACTACATTTCTCTAAAGGGAAAACATCTAGATTTAGGGTTGTTAAGTAGGTTAATGACCTCTTGCACAAGACTAAAGAATAAATTATTTACTGAGACAGAATGAGTAGAATGCAAATCTGAAATGTATTTTCTTGAGTGAAAAAAAACCAGATCTCTTGCTTTAATTTCCTTAATTGCTGGTTTTTAGCTGTCATTAAGTGGTTCTATGTAGACCTGAAAATGCCTTTCTAATTCTCATGAAAAATACTGAAACAAAATTGACCAAATTTGGCTAAGCATAAGGCTGGTACTAAAAGCTGTGGGTGGGAAGTGTTACAAGCTTTCTTTTGCTATTCCTGGTGCAATTCTTCAACGTGAATCTGTTGCCCAAAGGGAAACAACCTACAGAACTAGTGAGAATTTTGTTCTTCCTGCTTGTTCCAGTCTGTATTATTTCTTTCTCTGAGGATTAGGAAGGTGACAATTATGCTGAGACATTTTGTGTGTGATACAATATGTATTTACCAGGAACTCTGAGACCAATTAATGGAGAACAGATGTGGCAAGAGAATTCAATCACTGTTGTATTCATTATTTTAGATTTAAACTGCTAGCCTAGATGCAGGAGGCCATGCCTAATCATAAGCACACTGAACCTTCTAGATATTCATATTTGGTTGTATTATTAGTAGCAAGAAGAAACATCACACTCAAGTATCTTTGCATTTGGCCAAATGAACTCTGAAGGCATTCTGCCCCACTCTTGTTGTTGTTAACAAGATTTTTTTGACATTGTTCTTCAGGCATAGGTTTGCTTACTATCATTGGAGAGGATGGTCTCAGTCTGGGAGCTGTTTTTGTAACTCATGTATGAAATTAAAGTGAAACTTCCAGACTTCTCCCTTTCTGAGGGTTCATTATGAATTCCTCTTAAATATCATTACTGAAGCTCTAAAATGAAGATAATATCACCAGGATGCATTTGATGTTTGTTTTACCTGAAAGATTTCTGCATTCCATTTGTGACTGATAGTGTTGTAAGGTAACCCTCCGGAGGGCATAGCATTCTTTTTCAGATCATTTTTTTTTGCTTTCTAAACTAGAATAGGAAAAGAATAAACCCTGGCTGATTGGATCACCTTAGCAGCATATTTGTTTAGGACTTCTGTATCAGAGCAAATTAGATCATTCTGCAGTGATGTGATATATAATTCCTGTATCTCTGTGTCATCAGCTCCTTGGGTTTGGTTTGAAGGGATAAGAATTAAGTTGCAGCATTTGAGTGAAATTGTCTTTATTATTGGAATCACAATATTTTTTTATGGGCAAGAGAAAAACTACCACAACTGGCACGCAGTATGACTCAACCTTACATATTGGGAGCCTAAATTCTGTCAGCATCAATTGGACATGAAGAACATCCATTGCTTTGAGACTTCATTTTCATGTAGCCCTACCAGCAAAAAGAAACTATTTCCTGTTTGCAATTCAGTGCACATTGGTTTTATTATTTCCTTTAATTCTTCCTCATGTTTAAATCACTGCTTATTAAGAAATCTTCCAGCATTGCTTCTAAGTATGTCTTGGTGCATCAGTTGAACACAGCTAAGTTAAATACTAGATCTGCCACTTGAAAATATTAATTGATGGCAAGAAATGAAACAGTAATTACAGCTGAAACAATAGCTGTCTTTAAAACATCTGATTTCAGCTGTTGTCAAACTTGTTGATCTTTAGTGAAAAGTGAAATATGTACTTTAATGGAATACCATACTCACTGCATCTTCCATCATCATATTATAGGTTATGATTGCTACATTTTCTCCTTTTACTGTAAAAGATGACTCTTTGGAACAAGAAGGGCTGATTGCTCCATTAGTTCTTGATATCATTCAGCACTTAGGACAATATTAATTTCTTTTGCACTTTATTTGCATTCTCTAATCACTGGAAATACCCTGGAAAATCTTATACCATTTGATGACCCAAACAGAGAATATTTTTTTGCTGAACCCTTTCCTAGAAGTGCAGCCTTATTCCCTAGGCATTTATATTGAGCATAAATTATGACAGTTCTTAAGATGAGATATGTGAATTTTGGCAAATGTATCTTAAACCCCTTGCATTAAGTTGTCAGGTAGTGAGTTTCATGGATTTCAGTTGGAAGCAACTCTGAATGTACACCAAGACTGCAAGGTCTAACAACATATAAAATTGAATTACTAGCTTCCATTTTGAATCATCACCTGATCCCGTTTTCACAGAAGTTTTGCTCTCTGACTGGAACAAGGATGAAAAGCTGGGACTTACTTGACTTGATATGCCACCAACTTTATGTGCCAAAAAGTGACAGCTTGAGTAAATGGTTTTGTCAAAACAGAAAGTATCAGTAAGGAGGCAACACTGAGGGACTGAGCGATTCATAGCAGTTTGTTAGAAGCAGTGGTATGTATTCAGCTTTTTGCCAAGGGTTCAGATTAGTCAGCTTTTTCATATTAAATAACTGTGAATGCAAATAATTCTGTAGCTTACTAATGCTGAACGTTACTGAGTTTATGTCCATAAAGGAATGATTCTAGAATAAGACCCATGCAAAGTTAATGAACTACAGCTCTCATCAAATAACTTTCTTAGAGGAATATTATTTTACATTAAGCATATCCACGTTGTAAATGTTCTACAAATATTATAAAAGACCTATGTTGGGGAACACCTCCATGTATAAAACTTACTTTTCAGAAGTAGCCACTGTTCTTACTTTCTTATTGTTCTTATGCTATATTCTGAACACATCAGGAAGGATCAGGTGAGGGTGGCAGGGAGTAAAATACTTACCAGAAATGACAGTGATAGAATAAAGTATTTCACAATGAGAATCTGTAACTTCTTGGGGTACCTAAGTGGGTTTGGGTACAGAATTACATATTTGACTGAAGTATAAATAATTCAGATACATTATTGTAGAGAAATCTAGGAAAAAAAAAAGTCCCTTTTTTTCTTTTTTTCCTGCTATAAAACTTAAAGCCTCAGCATTTTTACTGGCTCAAAAGAAAAAAAAATTTTGTGATGAAGACCCACAGTAAAGCACAAAATGAAGAGAAGGAATTCCTAGTTAGGTAGCCCAAACTGCAGAGATAAACAAAATATGTCATTTGATGACATATGTGACCCCAAGTGGCAGTTTTTCTTCACCAGATGTCATTTAATCTTTCAGCTGCAGGTGCAGAAGTTATCTTGAGGCAGAAGCTACAAACAGAGCAATTTTACAGGAGATGTTCTACTTGGTGGGAAATGTAGGAATAATTGCCACATGCAGTTCTATTTCCTTCTGCCTTCCAACAGTGGATATATATATCCCTTTCCCCCAGATTAGAACATGGTTCAGCATAACATTTCCTCCTTTGGTCAGTTTTGCAATTCATTTCAGTTGTTTCTAAGTATTCAAAGGAACACATTTGTTCTGAATTACCTATCTGGACATCTTGCTAGCTGCTAATCTAAGAGAATCAAATGGATATAATGGCACATTTGGTCAGTTCCCACAGATATGGAAATGCATTCATCATCCCAGGCTTTGCTTGGTTTTGCAACTGTGTCAGTTAGGGTTTTACCCTTCTAGATGATGAAAATGGCATTTATATTGTACCCTGCTAACTTGAGCTAAGAACTTTGACAAACTGGGCCCTCATTAAGGAGACTGAAAAATGATTTTTTTTTTCCTGATCTCTGAAGCATGTAAAATAAATACGCTAATTAAAGACCTGAGCCTCAGACCTTATACAGCTAACAGTGATACAGATTTTCTTCCTGTTTGATACTCCTGCAATACACAGTAACATCTTTTTCCAGCAAAGCACATAAGCATGCACTTAACATGAAGCCATAAGAATACTCTGATTGGTTTAAAATTAAGCAATGTGTTTAAGTGCTTTATTGTATTTAAGCCAGCCTTGAATCTACCAAGATGGCTCACAGAACCCAACCATGTTCCACAATTCACTGTTCCCCTAGAAGTCTGAAATAACATGGACCACTGCCAACCTCCTTTGACTGCCCTGCAGGTACTGCACTACTGCAGTACTAGATGAGTCACCTCAAGGAAATGTAATTTTGGAGCTGGCTTCTTGAAACAAAAAACTGCATCAGTTTGTGGACAAAGAGTTCTGAACAGAAAAAAAAATTACTCCTGTAGGTGTTTCTGCCCTTCTAGTAATGTTCTGGTCTCAAATATTGACTAAAATCGAATATTTTCCTTGCAATAAAATAGCTATATTTACAAGCTGATCCTGAAGCACGTACAAACTATTCCTTCTGGATGGTATCACAGCTTCTCAGCTAGATGCCTCAGACTATACACTGCCAAGGGATAATGAAAATGCTCTTTCAGCATCAGCTGCTGATACTGTGTAAATTTACCATAATACAAATTTCACGCTGTTCTTGGCCTTTGCTGGGTTTCCAGAATGACCCCGTTAACACCACACAGAAAAGCAAAGCAGATGAGAGAGCAACAAACGGAAGCAACACAAGAAAAGGACTTGAGAGCAGTGAGCCCCTGTGGTTTAATCACAATGGCAAATACGGAAGGGATAATAATCATGTATCTGAAAAGGACAACAAACTGAGCCATGGACCAGGCTGGCAGATTATAGGAGGTGCTTCTCCATCTGCTTCTCTGCTCATTGGCAGCACAGGTTTCAAATGAGAGTTGAGGGACACTAGTTCCTGCTCACAGTGGTTCTGCAGGGGCAGCAAGCTTTGATATCCTCCTGATGGAGGATAAGGCTGCAGAATTGAATCTCCCTTCCATTCATGCTAATCACAGCTGCAGAGAGTGCCACTATTCACAGCAGGACAAAGTAACTGCAAGATGCCACCAGATCAGCTTTTTTACACTGAGAATGTACTGGCGTAAATGACAACATCAGGTAGAAGAAAACAAAGAAACAAGCTTATTTCTATTGCTGGAGAAAGCACTGTCTCCAGAAACACTGTAGGAATGGACTTTGAGGACATTTCTACAAAATGTTGAGAGACAAAATCATCTTTATCTTGCAATATGTGAACAGACAATTGTCTCTCTGTATCTCATCCTTGCAAATGACATTGTTTCTACAATATATTGTTCCAGGCTCTCTGAAGCACTAGCTAGTAATGCAAAAATCTTAAAAAATTGACTAATTTTGGTCTTTACAAGATGATAACAGAACAAAGACCTGATCTGGTACCATTATAGTGGAATACAGAAATAAAATAATACCCTTAAACTGGCAATACCACAAAAGTGGTAAAAGAATTAAAAATCATCAGGCCACCTTGACCATGACAGGCAGGAGATGTTTTTTCAAATATAAGTAATAGGAGTCAACATTTCAATGCATGAAAAGACTAAGAAGTTTTTAAGAACTATTTTTGTTTTGGAAATGACATTCCTCTGTATCAGACTGCAGCAGTGTTCGTTGACTTTCATGACAGAAGTTATTAAGAAATGCCAGTTCTCTCAGTCAGAGATACTGGCATCATTAACCCTCCAACAGATAATGAAGCAACAGGGGGTATTTCTTCAGATCGTTTTGAAATTTAAACATATTCTTTTTGATATAAGTTTTTCTTACTGGCATGCAATGATTTTGAAAGTATTACAACAAATTGCAGATATTTTCTTTCAAGAGCCTCTTTCCGATTGAATAATGCACATAAGATATATGAGATTCTTGGCTGGTATTTGTGCTTCTTTTGATACTTCGTTCTGTATTTGCCATTCATATACATAAATTTACAAATGAGCCACCAATACTTGGCAGTCCTAGTCAATTTTATACATATTCATTATAAAGAGAAGAGAAATTGTACATACCCAGAGGGTTTAAAAATTCTAACCATGATTCTGCTAAGTTCAAACATAAACTGTCTCATATGTCTCCTAAACTTAAACTATATCTTGCTATTATAATACATGAGTATTAATCCTAGAATGATAATAGTAGCCTAATAATATGTATTTAAACAACTTTCACACCTATGACTCTGTGTTGACTAATTTTAGCATGCAAACATGTAGTTACTGAATTATATCAAAGAGCAAAATCACATGGAAAGACACTAGGCCCCAAAACTCATTAGGTTATGGTGAGAATATTGGCAATATAAATTACCTTTTCTTTTTGTTCAAATGTTTACTGACACTCACACAGACCTTCAGTGTGAAGCTGAAGAGACTGATTGTTATCCGTTCTTTGGTGGAAGGCAGACTGAAAATGGAAAGACCCTGAAGACCCTAGCCATTTCAGCAGCCCTGCCTCCAGGGTAAAGTGGAAATGGTTGCACTAGGCCAAGTTAACTAAACTTGGGCAAACTCTAATAAGGACAAGGAGGTATGTAGCTTTCCCACACATTAGCAGATTCATATGTTCTGGGGGTTGGATCTTGACTTCCTTCCTTTTAAAGGTTTCAATTCAAAATACTCAAAAGATTTTGCAGGGAGAAATGGCAGTTCTGTAGGTGCAAACAGCAAAAGCAATCTTACAGCAGTTTTCCAGTCTGTTACCATGGTATGCCCTTGTTCTCTTTTAAAAAATATGTAATGAGAGGCAACTACAGACAGGGTCTAATCAGTACTTGAACTTAGTACTCATCTGACAAGATTTTGTGCATAATAACCACTTACTGTGTGTTAAATACACTTCAGTTCACAGAAAAAAAAAAAATATCAAAGAAATTTTGAGTTGATCAAACATAGAGCTTTTCAGTCCCCGAATAGCCTCTAATAAAGACTGGTATGTGTTTCTGCTCAAGATGACCTAATAGTACAGGTATTACATGTCAGATATAAGAACTATGAAAGGATGGCTGAAAAAAATCTCTCCTGCAAAGCATATGAAATTCAGGGGATGTTTTTAGATTCTTCCATTGTGAGAATGTGGGTGATGGTGTGTACTGAGTCATTATTACGTATTTATTACTCAACTAGCAAATTTGCAAGAAAAGAATACATATGTTAAGAGCTGTTCAGCTACAGCATGCAAGTTAGAAGACTTAATAGAGCCCTATAGTAAAACGCTCATAGAGTATGAAAAAGATCAAAATATGAGTCAGTTTGTGGTGTCCAACAGAGACACATCTTGACAGGCAGTAGATTATGTTTGTTGCTCAAGTGATGGCAGGCTGGCAACAGGCATCATCTGCTTCGAGAGTCACTGAGTCAGTGACTGTACCTTGGATGATCCCATAGATGCGTCAGTTTTGCTCCAAGAAATCAGACTCTGCACAGTTACACTCTATTGCATAGATTCATTAGTTCCAGTTTAGTTTTAGTCCTCTGTGTTCACCTGGATTCATGGAAGAATAATTACATTTGTATTTTTTTATTTTTGCTGCTACTGACAGTCTCATAAATGAGGGAGGGAGACAGCATATTCTATAGGCCTGAAATGAAGCACTCTTAAGCAAGAATCCACAAAACAGCAGCAGCACTTTAAAATGTTATGAAATGAAACAGATTAGCCCTTATGTCTATCTTGACAAACATTGACTCATATTTAATTAGCCAATGTACCAACACTGAAATTTCTAAATTACCAATACAGTCAAGGCTTTCCTGAAATGTGGGATCCAGAATAAATAAAATCCACAGCACAGCTCCCTTGATTCTAATAAGCCTAAATAGTCCAAACACTTAAAATAATTTGTATTTTTATGACTTCTGAAACACAAAGAGCATTGTTCAACATCAGAAGTTCCAATTAAACAACTGCTTTAAGTTTACGGGAGACAAGCATCTCTAGTACAAACATTGCTGAGATCATTACATGAAGAAAGCTGGGTGGGCTGACATAAAGGGAAACATAATTGGCTCTGAAGCAATTACAAACACAGAGTTGTAACGCAGGAATGAAAATGGAAATGGTCAAGCAAAAAGAAAACCAACCTGGACTGATTTTCAGAAGAGGTATTAACGAAGACAAAAAACGTTTGTTCTGTAAACCGAGTTCATCTGGCATGAAAATAATACAATGATAAAAATCTTTTAATCTAAATTTCCAACTCATGCTTCAAATCAGTTTCATTTGAAAGATTAATTTTATTTTTGGGTGATTGTTTTGACCACAGATGCTGCAAAAAGCTGTGCAATGTTTAGCAACCAGAAGGGAGATTTATTTTAGCACTTTTGTGTTGGTTATTTTTATAATTAAAATACTGTTAAATATTTTTCCTCAAGATATTACATTTCCTGAAACTTAATCTTATGATGAGGGTGCTATTGGAGCTCTGTTCTTTTAGAGAGGCAATTTCAGCCCATTTGACAGTTGCTTCAGTCCATTACTTAACCGGATGCATGCATTATTTTCAGCACTTTTTTTCCAGTTCTTTCTCTATTTAAAGCTGATGGAATCAGACACTTTGCTTTGCTTTACAGAAGTGGATTATCTGGGTTAAGGAAGGAAAGCCTAAGCAGTTCACAGCTGTAGATATTATTTATTCTTCTTTTTAAGTGTAGAAATCTCCCATAAATAAGTATCTTCTATTGTCCAGAAATGAAACAGTTTTAGGTGACAATCAGCACAGTAGCACCAAATGGTTTTGGAAAGATGTTTCGGGATTCTTACTTAAACTGTATGTGAACAAATTTTCCTCTTTAGGGAGAAAGAAAACTTCACTAAAAACTTTGGCTTAGGAAGTGAAAGGCAGCTTATGATTTATTTAGTTCCAAATGTGCCCTACTTTGGAAACTCCTACCATTTAGTATGGAATGTAATCTAACTTTAAAAATAACAAAAGCAGAAAACAAAAAGGTGAAGGAGGAGGGAAAATACCCTTAAGAGAGCATTGTTATGATTAAGATTCCAAAGCCAAGTTTCTAGTTCTCCAGTTAATGCGCTTTCATCTCTGGGAATGTAGTATTTTATACAATGCAATTCAGGGATAGCTTTAAAACACACATTTGCCCACGCAACTGTTCTAGCATAGGTTATGCTGTTTTTTCAATTTGTTTGCTTTAAGTTAAAGATTGCTGTACCATTCTTTTTTGTTTGTTTCATAGTTAAATCTAGACCATTTCTTTGACACCATCTGTGGTTTGTTAATATGATCACTAGATACACTTGTAAAGACTTTCTTTCCAGGCATCTTTTTAAAAATTCGAAGTTCAGAAAAAGTCAATCATGCATCTAAGTGATAAACCATGACTGTAAGGTTCTTGGCTCAAATATCTGCTTGCAGCAGTGAGCAGCTTTTGACTTAGAGCAGCAATTTTCCTTTCATTACCCCAAAACCAGCTGTAAAATATAACTAGCTTTAAACTTGTCATCCTAAAGGATTCCCTTTAAGCCGAGTAAAGCTGTATGGTATAGTTCTTTCCAGGCTGATAAACAAAGATGCAGCACATTCCTAATGTCCTCTGCAATCAGTGGGATCACAACTCCCATGTGAAGTGAAAGGGCAAATTGTTGAGGGTTCAAATTCTAATGCTGTGAGGGCATCTCTAAACTAAACCTGCTCTTCTCTCATCTTCCAACATTTGGGGAATATATTTGCAAGTGTAAAGCAAGATAAATCCTTTCAGGTTCCAGCATTTAATTAAGCTTTCAGCTATCTTTGTGAATGAACCAAGAGCATCTAATATGCATGTCTACAGGGAACAGATCAGGAGTACCACTCCATCTGTGAAGCTGTTTGCTATCAGCTGGAAAAAATCTCTTCGCAATTAGCTTTTCTCTGTGCCTAACTTCCTCTGGAACATTGCATCTACTATAGTTGAATCCCAATTGTAATAAATGTACTTGAAGTAAAAAATACTTGTAACTTCCTCCATGATGGCCTATGTTTCTGGCAGTAATAAGAAATCAGGTTTAAGCAGTGACAGGGTAAGCTGGTTGAGGTATAGAAACCAGCGTGGGAAGGATGATGCTAAATAATTTAAGATAATTTTAAAGTGTTCAAGGTTGTGCAGCACACTAGAGCAGAATTGTTTTGAAATTATCTGTTTTTTAGTCTTATACACTCACTTATAATAAATAAATGTACGTAGGAGTCCCAAAGCCAGAAATAGCTTAGTTAAATATCTAACTGGAAAGAGTGAGGATTAAAAAAGTTAAATCCCTACTTGAGTGGATCTGCTTACAGGGACATGAAGACCTTACCCACCATAGAGAGTTTTCTATTGTCTGATTGATCTTAACATGCTTATCTGATAGAATGCAGCCTGGTAACCATGTGGGCAGAACACTTTTGGAACAGATGATTGATCTTCACCACCCCATAACCATCCCATTCCTGTTTAGTCAAAAGTCATGAATGTAATGTGATAATATGACACTGACATCTCAGAAACAAATTGTTCCTGGGAAATGTAACATATGCAAAAGTCATGGCCACTGAAATGATTTAGAATAGCACTAATGTTCACACGACAAAATGCGAATCAATGTGCCAAATGTTTGTACTTCAACTTTTTATGTCTCAGTACTTCAAAGAACAGCTACACAGTTTTTGTGTGTGTAGTATAATACCATCATAATTCAGATGCCATAAACTATTTTCAGCTGTCACAACCAAGTCAAGGCTGAATCTATCTTCATGTGTATTGTTCCAGCTGGCTTCGTTGAATATCCAACACAGGCATTCAAGCAAAATGAAGTAAAGAAATTCACTCTCTAATGGGAACTTTTAAGTTAAGTAAAGGAGTGTATGGCCTATTTGAAAATCAGTCAGCTCTTCTGAGTGCTGTAGTTCCTCTACCCATACTGAAGTTCCCCCATATCTCCTCAGGATACCCAGCCCCCTCCTGACTACTTGCATTTTCCTTACTCTACCCCTACATCACACCTCACCACAGCACTACTAATCCAACATCATGCTGCACACCTCCTTCTTACTCTGGCCACTATTTCACTGCACAGTGCTAACCTATTACCAAGCTGCTCTGATGATATCAGTACGTATTAAGCTCTCTCTCCAAAAAAGATTAGCAATACGACTATCTTCCAAAATACAAGCTTGAATACTGTGCTTGGGTGACAGGCCATGGCAGTGACACACAATTTCGCTCCACCGAGCACATTCTTTCCACCAGCTGCTCTGCAAGACTGCCTGCAAGATGTATGTAATAAATGCCTATTTAAAACAATTTTTATTCCCTTTTTCTTTTAATACACATTAAGTGATGTAAAAGATTTTATTTTTGCTGCACACATGTGTAACTGAGAGGGATTAAAACTATTTAACATTCTTGTATTTTAACATGAACGTTAAGGAAAAACTAATATGGAGATATTACCTCAGTTGTCCCACTGCTCTGTATCACGCACTGATGCACAGACAGATCACAGGTTAGGCCCAGAAATGTAAGATTGACATGAATGAGGTATGAAAAATAAATAAATCAGTATATATCTGAAACACATCCTTTGGCTTCCAAGGCTCTGAAAGCTCTCACATCAGATTTTCAATGTCTTCTGAGAACTATGGCCAAACAGGAACTTTTTTTTTTTTTTCTTAACCAAAAAATTTGATTTTCACATCACCACTACTGGCTTCCATCAACCATTTCCCAGCTATGATAGCAGCACATGTATGAGAGGGCCTAGAACAGAAGCTGCAGAGTCTGTTAACACGGTAATATGCCATTGGTTGGAACGGCCGTAGTACAAAAACCACCACATCTGGTGCCTACCCACTCAGGGCACTGACTGGCACTTAGAGCGTTGGTGAATCCTTTTAATGTGGCCAGCGTCTAGGTCGAAGAATAAGTGTACTAACAGCCAGGTTTCAGCCAGCTCTCACTCGAGGTGAGACCTGAAGAATCCCAAGACTCAGCACCCCAACTACGAACCGCCCCAGCCGGTCACCACACCGAGGCTCTACATCCCGGCGAGCAACGCGCCGCAGAAGCCCCGCCGTCCTCCTGAACTACACGTCCCGGCGTGCACCGCTAATAGCTGCTGGTGCGACATGGGCACGATGCACGCCGGGAAGCGTAGTCCTCACCAGCCTTCCCACCGCCTCCCGCCACCCTTCAACAGCGGCCTAAACTTCCCGCGCACGCTCTGCGCCACGTACGCCGTAGCGTCACACTGCCGTGGGCACCTCCCTCCCACTGGCAGAGCCAATCAGGGGCGCCGACAGCGCTAGGGGGGGGCCCTTTCGCGACCTCTGACCCGGCGCTGAGCGCTGGTGGCTCACCGCCCGCCCACCCCTCCCCGCCGTGTCAGCCGCAGCCGCAGGAGGCGGCGGAGCGCTCGCCTTTCTCCGCCGCCCTCGCCCCCTCCACCGGCCCCGGCCCGCCGTGCGCCGTTCCTAGCAGCTGGCGAAGTGGAGCCGGCGAGGCCGGGAAGACGCTGCCGCCTTCTTCTCTTCTCATCCTTTTCCTCCCGGCCGGGTCCGTCAACATGGCGAGCGCCTCGTACCACATCTCCAACCTGCTGGAGAAGATGACATCCAGCGACAAGGACTTCAGGTAGGGCTCGCCGCCGCCGCTCCCCTGCCGCGCCCTCCACCGCCCGCCCGGCCCCGGCGCGCCCGCAGGCCCCGCGCCTCACTGCCCCCACGGCCGTCTCCGCGCCGGCCCCGGGCCTGGCACCGCGGCTGTTAGGGCCCGGTGCCGCCAGACCGCGCCGTGCTTGTCTCGGTACCGCCCTGCGTGGAAAGAGGCCCCCTCCCCTGGCCGCCTCTGCAGGGCAGGGCGCGAATCTGCAACTACCCCGGGAAGTAAGTTCCTGGGAGGCAGGGCCTCTTCTCGCTGCCGGTGAAGGACGGCACACAGTAGTGCCCGAAAAGCCGTGGCCTCCACGCCTCGTGGGCAGATATCCTAGGCAGTCGTGAGGAGCGAAGTGGTAGTCACGTTTACAGAACTGTGTGGGGATAGGTGAGGGAGGAAGTTAGCGTTTGTTTTTTTTTTTTTTTTTTTTTTTTTTTTTTTTTTTTTTTTTTTTTTTTTTTTTTGGGGGCTCGGATATGCTCAGAAGCCGAATGGAAAAGCCCTGAGCATCCTGCTGTGGCTGACCCCACTTTGAGTAGCAGAGATTGGGTGAGATGACCTCCCAGTGTCCCTTCCCAACCTCAAAAAATACGGACCCTGTGACTCTGCAAATAGGAGCAGGGAGGGCACAGCAGGCTTGAACATCATCTTGAACTCACGTGCTTCTTGGATGTTGCATGTTGTAGACAGAGGGGTTTTGTGCTACTCACATAATTCGGTGTTGCCTCTCAAAGTCTGCATCCAGAGAGAAAAGTCCAGTTGAGTCTTAAGGGGACAGAACTGGTATATGTAATTCTGAGATTCTGTCGTAGGAGCACTACTTACTGATCTTTTGCTTGCTTTGTGATAAATTAATAGCAGATAAAATGTAAGGATCAAAAAGTATTAAGTATCAGAAAATGAAATGGTGTAAGTAAGTTATTAAAACCCAGCACAGATAATACACAATAGTTGTAGCAAAATATAAAGTTAAAAATAATTACATTTCTTTATATTGTGTGCAACCAGAAATTCACATTTGAAGCCTTTATTTGTCAAAGAGGGTACATGAATTTGGACAGAGAAAAGGTATAAAATGCACTGGTGTTCTGTTGCTTTGCTGCAGCATTAAAGTGCTTAGTTTACAGTTAGAAAACATGTGGCCATCCAAACAATTCTCTTATTAATATATTAAGATCTGAAGGAAAACAGAGGTGAAGATTAAATAACCGTAGAGTTGGACTTTGAATAATCTTACAAACTGTTGTAGCACTGGACACATGTAATAAATCTATGGGGATTTATGTTGATTTCTGTCATATTTTAGTTGCTTGATGTTACCTTGGAAGCTTAAGCTAGAAAGTTTGCTAGTAGAAAAACAATTTGGTTAGTCTAAAAAGAGCAATCCACAATTTCCTGATTTACTTAAAGTGTACTAAAAATAAACTCAAACATTTTTCCTGTGAATATTACTGAAGATTTCTTTCATCATACTAATTTGTTTTTGTGATTAAGTGAGCTTTCTGTTTTGTACTTATGGGGAGCATGACTTAGAAAAAATTCTAATGGATACCAGCTAAATACTGACTTTGAATATAAAACTTTCTGCATGAAAAAGGTAGGTTACACCTGTCAAATGCAGCTGTAGCAAGCACTTTTTTCCCCAGCTACATGTAGTTAAAACTTGTTTTGTAATTGGGTAGAGCACACTTTAGAAATTGCTTGTTCTAGGAGGTTTGAACAACTTTGGGGTTCTCAAATATTAAAAGAAACCTAAACAAACAAAAACAACCAGCAGCAGAGAAAAACAAAACAAACAAGAAAGCAAACAAAAATTCGTAGTGTAGATTAGTATCTGACTTTACAAGCCATGGAAATGGGTGACAATAGACCTTTACAAACTGGCTGTTATGCAGTAACACATTTTATGAAACTTTGTGTATCATGTATTTGCATAATGGATAAAACAGTATTTAGTGCATTTTTCTAAGCTATATTTGAAGAGGGACATTGTAGTTAATTTCTTGATAGCAAGGAGCTGAGTATAACCTACAGTTCAAAATAACCACTTTACTGTAAAATTCAATCCTCTTCTTTTTTGGCTAAACTGACTTGCCTCATGCAAATGTTTGTAGTATCCAGAAACTCAGACTCTAAAATGGGCAGTAGCATAAGGTGGCAGTGTACTGTGTGACTGTGGGAGGAGGAGAATGACTACTCTGAGTACAAGGTATGAGGAGCTGCTACTTCGCACCAGGTAAAGTTTGATGTACCTGAGGAGGAGGTGGCCATGACTAAAGGCCATGTCAAAACTACTCAAAACCATGTTTCTAAATACCAGCTGTTTTAAAGTTGCCAAGCTTCCCCACAGTGTTGGGAAGGAGTTGCATTTATTTTAATAGAGGAGTCTGCCAGGAGGACTCTTCAGTTGTAGTTGAGTGCAGAAGCTGTGGATGCGCTGAGGATGCACAAGCTTTGCTCAGTTTAGGAACTTGTCACAATTAGGTGGTGAGTGCATCTGGACTTGTAAGACTGGGAAATAGGAACTATTGACTAAGGAAGTGAGGGGAAGCTATTAAGAAAAGGATGTAAACATAACAGTAACAAGGAGACAGTTTTTGAGTTTTCTGGTATTGGATGATTTCATATATATCCTTATTCCCATCCTGTCTGTTCGTTACCTTTACTTACCAAGAAGCTTTTTTTCCCTGTTGTGCTTAAAAGCTGATGCCAGTTGCGTTCATCATCCGTTTATGCACACATCTGGTTCCTTTCAGATTACAGGGTTGCTTCAGTGGGTGTGTTGGAGGGAATGAAAAATGAGTGAGGTCTTATCTTAGAAACACCTTGAGACTATTAGGCTGGAATTACTGTATTAAAAGACAGGACAAGTTGAGGTCCATTATGTGAGGACAGACGTCTGGTACTTGTGATGCATATTAAGATTATGCAGATGCTTAGCTTTCATTTTTAGTTAAAAAAAGTATCTAGCATGTCAGGCTATAGAGATAACCTTCCAGGTATGACCTGAGCTCAAGTGATGTCTGCCTGAGGCTTATATGCCTGAAGACCAAATGTCAGCCTAAACTGTTTAATTATAAACCATTTTTGTCTGGGGCTTTGAATGTGGGTTGGGACCAGTACTGAAGCCCATGGGATTCGTAATTGAGTAATACGTCTGTATTATTTCTTCTGAGAAGAGAGGGCACTTACAAAAGAAGAACAGATTGGAAAACAGACTTCAGAAGGAAGAGAAACAAAAGGCGTAAAAAGCAATATTTTTGGAAAGTCATTTCTCAGCATGTTCTTGTATTGGGGGATGCAACTGTTACTGAATAGAAAATCAGTGGATGTGAAAGATGATTTTATTTGCTTGATCTCTCAAGAATTAATCCTGGCCTTTAATGTGGCAGCCTGGGTTGAGGGTTGGCTAAACATGATTGCTGTTGTCTGGACTATAAACTAACTAGTATGTGCAGGGCAAGAAAATGAAATATACACTAATTGTAGCTTTGCTTTTATTTCTCCACTGTATTTTTCTTCTTGCTTAAAATTTGTCTTAAAATAAACTCAGGTAATTATTTTTATAAAAAGGTTTTTAAAAAGCCAATTTTTAAAACATCAACATAGCTCACGAAAAGACTCCTTAAAGTCCAGAGAAGTGTGACTTTTAATTTGTAAAGATCATTTAGAATATAGTGGAAACAGTGGCAGTAAAATGTACAGCAGTTCTCATCAGGGAAGGGGTGATGACCCAACTAAAAATATTTTCTTTTTCAAATATGATTTTTCTCAATTTTTTTTCTCTATAACTGAAGTAAATGCTAAAAACAGCTAACAGTAACCCGGTGTTAAATATGATTTGCATGCTAGCACATGGTGGAAACTGAGAATCTTGAATCCTGAGTACTGTGAATAACCTGTATGCTTCTAGTAATAATTATCTGACTATCTTTTGTCAGGTTTATGGCTACTAATGACTTAATGACAGAACTACAGAAAGATTCTATCAAACTGGATGATGACAGTGAAAGAAAAGTGGTGAAGATGATTTTGAAATTACTGGAAGATAAAAATGGTGAGGTGCAAAACTTAGCTGTGAAATGGTAAGTCTTCTTGTTCTGTGATATAAGGAATTGTTTAATGACCAAACAACATAAAGCAGTTTTGAAAACAGGACCACTGCTATGCAAAATATTTGTGAAATTGATGTCCACAAAGGAACCATTATACTTGTAGGCTTCCTATCTTAATTGTAGTTTTTACAGGACTGCTTTTGTCGACATTGCAGATTAACATTTGGAGTTTCAGGTGACATAGCACATGCAGTCCTTGCTGGAAGCGTGTGAATGACATGCTTGTGCTTTGGTGATAATTCTTGAATGCTAAATAGATTTAAAAAGATTATAATTTGCCGGTGGTTGCCACATTGATATCTGACTGTGAATAGGTAGATGTATTTGAGTAGTTTTCAAGTAGAGATTAAAAACATAAAATGGTTAATATACAGTCTTGGTTATCAAATATGGAACTTAACTCTTCACTAATATTCAGAATATGATGTTGATGGTTGTTTGTGCTTTGCAGAAACTGTAAATGCTTTGTGGAGTCAGGCTGCAGCTCCTTGCACTTGAGAGGCTTCTGTTGCTTCACTGCCCTCTCTTCCTCACTTTAATTGTACATTTGGTGTAGCTTTTCCAGAGCACCCTTTGAAGAGGTGCTATGTTTATCATGACGTACTTTTTGTTCTTGGCCCTTCTGGCTTTTTGTGCCCTTCAAGGGAACCTTCTGTTTTAAGAAGCTTCTAGTGTTCACTGAGAATGGTTCTTGTTCCATGAGCTCAGATTTTCTAAAATACTCCATCTGCTCTACTTACATTGGATGAGGCATGAATTGAAGTAAGCTTACTGTACAAGAGCTTTGGACAGCCTTGCAGAGTAGTTTCACATTGTGACTAGCTGAGTTAGTTTGTTTCAGCTTGCTATTCTTTACAGTTTGCTCCCTCAGACTATCAAAGCAGAAAATTAAAGTCTGTGTGTACATCTGCTTATGTACTTGAGAGCTGTGTTTGCCTCAGCTTCTGAAATACATTAAGTGATGGTAACCAAAATCTTGTACAGAGACAGTAGTTAAGGAATAGCAAGTTTCAAGCCGAAGTTTAATCTTAGCAGTATAGTAATGTAATTGTTACTACTTTTTCACTTCTCTTATCAGGGTTGCAGAGTTGTTGAAACGTGTCTTCCCCCCTTTTTATAAACAAACAATAAAAATGGCTTGTTTCTTTTTAATTCAGACTTCTGCAATGTCCAGGTTCCTAGTGGTACAGCTTAAGTTCTATGGCTTTGAAACAGGTTGCTCAGAAGAGTAGGTTATTATGGAACTTGGCTCGGGCTTAGAATTATCTTTATGTGAAATAGCATTTTGTATAAAAGTTTCATAGCAGCATACATGCAGTACAAGTTTGGAGTCTTTCTGAGAAATCCAAATAATGTTTAAGAGCAGTGTTAAATTTACTGTAATGGGACAAGAAACATGATGGAAGTTTTCAGGTAAATTGTAAACATTCATCTAGACTGTATATGTTCTTGAACCTGGTAAGTTTTCTTTTCATCCCAGTCACTTCCAGATATGCTTTGAGGACAAAATGAAAACCACCTTAAAAGAGCCTTCTCTTATTAAGGCAGCTTATACTCATGGTATTGTTGCATGATAGTTTTAAGCTAGTCTAAGCTAATGCTGCTTTGCTGTTCTCAACTTCTTTGTCCCTTTTCTTGTGCTGTTGCTTATCAGATTTTGTTGTAGAATGGTTTGAGGACTTTTAAGTTTTCCTCTGGCTTAATGCTCTCATACTGCAATCAGATGAACATTGGTAGAAACAGTAGTGGGGTGAAGGATGGTGGGAGAGGTTGAGCACTGTTATTAGGCTGTAGTTTTTCTAAGGTGGTTCAAGCTGATCTAAACTCTTCCAACTAATACAATACTGAGTGTAAACCAGATTTGTTGAGAAATTCAGCCAGTATATTTTTCTTGACTTTTTTTTTAATAATATTTTGTGCTGTCATTCTTTACTTGTTTATTTCTGTGACAAATTTATTGGCACTTTCAGCTGAGAAAAGCATAAGCTGCGTTTAGATTTCCATTAGCTTAAATGCTCTTGTGAACTTTAGACACTGTCAGCAGGATCTTTCATCAAACTGGTACTTGATGACCCATTTCAGTAGGTACGGATTCCCTCTCCCACAGAAAAGGGATTTAAGACAACCCTGTGTGCCTTTGAGTCTGTATTTGAGACAGATTTTTCCTTGGGGAAGGCAGGAAAGATTTGCAGTTTGTTAGGAGAGATTCCGCTACAGATAGATCAATGGCAACACTGAATGGCAAAGGTATCAATCACTCATTTGGCAGGTAAGAACCTCCTGTGGGATGATCACTCTTTTCAGGGTTTGAGTTGTGAGGTAACTGAACAGAACAGATTTAAAACAATTCAGAGCAGCCTTAAAGCACCATTTATTTTTAGGCAAGCATAGAAACAAGTAAGTAGTGTTCTGGTTTTGCCTTATCCACTGCTTGCTTTCACATTTGGGTAGGAAGGGCTCTATTGGTTAAAATGCTGCTGAACTTGTTTCTTATTATCTCTTCAAAGCACACTAGTGATTTTGTTCTGATTCTTTCAGTTACATTACACTGTTTTGGACAGGATGAAGCATGTTATCCTTTGGTTAGGAGAAGTCAAGTTGAGAGTTCATGGATATTTGGGTAGCTACCTTGCAAGGTGATTGTGCAGTTCATTTCTGAGTAAAAAAGAAAATCAATGAGCTGCCTTTGTGCTCTTAGAGTAAAACTCTCAACCTGTTCTAAGTTGGAATCTACAAAAGGGAAGTGAGTATGTTTGTCAAGCTTCTGTTATTGCAGGCGGTAGATGCAAACTAGGTCAGTAGCTGCAGGTTGTTCACCTTGTTTTTCTTAGGAGCATGTAACATTTTAAATGTATTCTTCTTGTCAACATTTTTTTTTTTCTGCAGGAGTTATTTTTGCTTCATCTGATAGTCATAGGCATTTTGTTGTCAGCCAACATAGAAAATGCTATTGGATGTTCTTATGGCATATTCTTAGTTTAAGGCTGTTAGTGTAGTCCGTGATATTTTGTGTACCTTTTTGCAGTAGTAGTTATGCTGCCTGTAGCTCTGTCCAAGATTATGTGCATTTGGATTAGACAGGCAGTTTGGTTTGTCTAAGCGTAGGTATTGTGTTGGATGGATGGTTTGTTCATTGTTGCTAATGTTGGGTGTAATGTTCTGTTGGCCCAAATCACGCATTAATTGTTTCATATGTTCGGTGTTGTAGTTTAATGATGAGCTGCTTCTTGTTTTAAGCAGTTATCTATGGTTTGTAATTCTGGCATTTAAGCCTGTACTTAAAATTTTTATTGCTTCACACTGAACTGTTTCCTGAAACCTGTAAAAACCAAAACAAACACACGTATATAAATACATATAAGAAAAAAGAGGGATCAAAATACTTTCAGTGTTTCCTCCCTTGCGATACTGTAGTTTCTCTGCTTTTATCAGTGTGACTTCTCTGGGCAGTAGTTCAGTATAGTGAACCCTGTTTGATGCTGTAAGTGTGAGTCATTATTATGTGCAGGATGATGCATGCATTAGTTGTTGTGTGGCTGATCCGGTTCAGCAGCTTTAAAGCATTTTGGATGCTGTGGTAATACACTGCTGCATATCACGCTATACTGGTGATTTGAATCAATGATATTTTTTTCCATTTATGAATTCTAGCTCTTCCGTGTAAGTAGATGTGCTTATTTGATAGCAATGAAAATACACCAATTTGAGGCTATAATTGATCATGAGTTGATGTCCCTCTTCCTAATAAGAAGCTATGCTACAAACACTTTTTTCAAATGTATGTAACTTAAAGAAGGCAGTGTGTTATAGTTGCTGTTTATTTGCACAGGCAGCTTCAAGAGAAACTGGACACAAATTAGTGGCTAGAGAAAGGGAAAAGATCAAAGACCACTTAAAATAGTATCTGAAACTGCCTTCAAGTGCGTAAAACACATGCATAAGTGCAAAGGCTTTGTATTCCGAATTCATTTTATAAAAGAAGATTGGACTTTATTTCTGGTTAAAAGCTTAGTTTGTAATCTGGAACAAATAATAAGGTCTATAGGTGATAAGTACTGATTTTAAAGGCCAGAAAAGCTTGAGGCAATTTTTAAAAAGATGTGCTTCATAACTGGATTGTCAGTTTTATTGAACTAACAGGCTGAATAGATGGGGCTGAAGATACTTATTCGGGTAAAATCTGGTTTAACGCTTTCTAGAAACTAATTTCAAGTGTTTGTGTGAATGACAAAGTCATTTCAGGGGTTTGGTCATCCTTAAAAAAGGTGTTTCCTATACTTGAGATGGATCTAACTGACCAGCCTTTGCTGTGATTATATTAGTTACTCATAGGTTACATTTGAAAAAGAAGCATTTAAATCAGAAACATTTTTTATTTGTTCAGTAGCTCAGGTTTAAAAAAAGGCCTTACCATTGTTTCAGATATTTTCACTTTTGGAACAGCTGTTTTTTGGTGGGGGTCTGCTTCTCGTCTGTCAAAGCTGATGTATAAAAGGATGCTGTCAGCTGCAAATCTCTAGGATGCAGAAGATGCATTTTCATAGAGCTGCAGCAGTCACTGCAAACTGCAAAAAGCAGAAGACGTGATATTTGAAGCAGTGAAAGGAGGGATGACATTGCCACCTGGAATCTCACCAGCCAGGTAGCAAACTTGCGCACTACTGATCGGAAGCAAACTTTCAGGATTGCCACTCTGAAGGCTTGTCATATTTTTAAAAGGGTACTGTCATTCAGTTTTATATGAATACACTTCCATAATTGTACAGGTGCTTGTTCCTGCTTCCTGGTGTTTCTATTTACAGTGCTGTTTCTGAAGCCTGCAGCATTACAAATGTGAAGTAGTTTCTACAGATTCTGCATTTGCACCTTTGTATACTGTAGTCTGTTAACTGAAACAACGGGAAATTTCTTTGGACCACCAGCTAGAGGATGGTCCTCATAGCTTGGAATTGTGACTGTTCTGTTCTAGGTGATTTGTGCTTGCTGCTTGTAGTACGTTTTACTGTGCACCAAGGGTAGATGAGCGCAGCAATGCTGTGAGCAGCCACTGACTGACAGTGGTGTGTATTTGAAGAGAAACTAGTGATGTGTCAATGAAATACTGTCAAGGGAAACGTTTGCTGGAGAATGAAATGAAGTTGTGGAGAAAGCTGTGAGCTGTTTGAGCTACTGGAGAAAGTTTTGGCTTTCAGGAGTGCAGTCAGGGATGGCTAAATGTATTTGAGTCTGGAGACAGTGCTTGTAGTAATTTGTGTGTTGGCAAATGCATGTGTATAAATCTGGAATTTATCTGCTGGAAGAAAAAAGATCTTTACCAATATCATTCGCCATAAATTATTTTAGTAAGATTGCAGTATTAATTTACCATGATTGAAGCAGTAAAATAACCAGATTAGATTGTGGATACAGTCCTCTAAATCCCTGCTCTCAGGGATTCAATAGCTATGGAGATGATTTGATAGAATCTGAAGATTCCAGTACTTTTTTTTTTAAATTAATCATCAGCTTCAGGTTAGGGCTTGAGATTTGGCTGCTTTTACTGGAGGGTGCTCTGTCAGGGCTGTTAGTTTCCGCAGGAGTAAGTACTTTCTGAAGTGAGTTCCATTACATCTTTATTTCTGTATGCTTAAAAGGCTTCTTTTTATGCCTTTCATCAGAGTCAGTAGCTCCTTTAACAGTTCTCTTGAGATCATCTGTAAGCTCTATCTTTTAGAAACGTTGCCCCAAATTGTTTTTGTGTATACTTTTTTAAGATATCTGTGTATCTCCATAAAAAACAAAATGAGTAAATTGCTATCTTCCTGAACCTGTGGCACTGGGGTGATCGTAATGCACCAATTTCAGATGTCTGTGGCCTAGTTTGAATATGTTAAGCTAGTTCCAAGTTTTGTGTATTGACAAAACTGAATTAGTTGCAAGTGATATTTCAGTGCATGCTTTTGGTAAATACGTGTTGCCTTTGATGCCTTTTTTTTTGTTTTTCCTTTTAAATTTCCAAATTGACAGTATTTTCAGCAGGTTTTACTACACATGCAGGGTGGGTGAGGAGGGAAGGAAACCAAGCAGGTTACAGTTTGTGAAGAAAGACATGGAAAGTGGTAGGTGTGATTGTCTTGGGAATTGCATATTTTAAGGCATTAATCTTAAATGCTGTGCCTCAAGTGCAAACACTGTTCTGAGCTCATGGAGTAAGGCATTATGAGCATGGCCATTGAAAAAGAAGCTCCTAAGTTTGTCTGACATGGTGACAGACCATTAATGCCAAAACTTGGAATTTTACACTGGTTACTGTCATACTTTTAAGTCACACTTAGTGACAGTTGAAACAAGGGCTTGTTTTCTATAATAGATAAATCTCCTTTGTCCATGCCCTCCTCCTCTTTGTACTCCTTGCTTGCTGCCTTTTGTGTTTGTTGTCCATTTTTAATGATAATTAGTTCTTGTTACTGTGGATTCTTCGACCTGGAAAGAAAGGGTAGCAGCAGTGGGCTGCATAAAACAGGTTTTGATATGGAAGATGTACTTTGGCTTTGTCTGCTGTAGAGCCATGTGTACTAGTTGCCCAAGAGTGAAGGCCGTAGATCTCAGCCCTTTGAGTCCACCTGGAAATACTGGCTTGTATTCTCTTCTGGATCTGACCTCCAGTGTACAACAGCTGTATCTGATGGTTTAGTCTGAGCTGTTGGAAGACCCTTTTTTTTTTTTTTTTTTTTTTTTTTTGGGGGTGGAA
>NDXB01010203.1:0-22688 GCA_002631895.1 Agapornis roseicollis
GTGTCCCTGGTTATGGCAGGGGGGTTGGAACTGGATGATCTTAAGGTCCATTCCAACCCTAACCAGTCTGTGATTCTATGAATGCACTCAGATACACTCAAAAATTTGCCTATATGCAACACGTACATGATTTAGAGGAAAGCGGCCTAACACATGTATACTCCTGACAACACAAGCAGTAAGACTGCAATACTTTTCTATTCCATTCTTGTTAACCAAAGGATTACGATCCAGTCCCATCACTGTGTTTTCCTCACAGCTTAAGCTGATACAGCCAATGTGGATTTATTGAAATTCTTCATGCAAAGCCCTAGAAATTTAAGCCCAAAAGCATGAAAATTATCTTTAAGTCTTCTCCGGGGCTGTTTTCGATGCGTATTTTATATGGGTACATCAGTAATGCGATAATCTAGATTAAGTCTGAGGACTCCACTGCATATTCAAAGAGCATCCCTAGAAAAGTGAAAATGTTCCTGTTTGATGTTAACCTGGGAACAGTCCTTTGAAAAACTGTAACTTCAAACACTCAGCAAAGTCTTGTACCTACCATTAATGTACTTGTAAAGTGTCCTTGGAGGCTTGATGTTCAAATGCAGTACAACCTGAGATTACAGTAATCATGAGAAAGCTGGGGCTGTTCAGCCTGGAGAAGAGAAGGCTGCGTGGAGACCTCAGAGCAGCTTCCAGTATCTGAAGGGGGCCTATAGGGATGCTGGGGAGGGACTCTTCATTAGGGACTGCAGTGACAGGACAAGGGGTAACGGGTTCAAACTGAAACAGGGGAGGTTTAGATTGGATCTAAGGAAGAAATTCTTTGCTGTGAGGGTGCTGAGGCACTGGAATGGGTTGGCCAGGGAGGTTGTGAGTGCTCCATCCCTGGCAGTGTTCGAGGCCAGGTTGGATGAAGCCTTGGGTGCCATGGTTTAGTGTGGGGTGTCCCTGTTTATGGCAGGGGAGTTGGATCCTGATGGTTCCTTATATCCAGTCTAAACTTCCCCTGTTTCAGTTTGAACCCATTACCCCTTGTCCTGTCACTGAAGTCCCTTAATGAAGAGCCCATCCCTAGAATCCCTATAGGCCCTTATTTACTTTTGATTTTTAAAGGAAAAGATTTTACTTGATTACTTATTACTTGCCCAATATCCAAAAGACTCTGCAGCTAAGCATGAGACCCACAAATGATGAATCATTCAGTCAAGCCACTTCTATCAAACCTGAGAACTTCCAATTCTGAATTCAAAATCCTCTTTAGTTGTCAATGTTTGCTTCAAGCCACTACTTTGCAATGAAGGAGGCTTAACCCCTGGTTTTAACATAACAGTAGCAATGATAATTTTAAACACGATAGGTTTAAATGATCAAAAGAACGTAGAGGAAACTAGATGATTTCAAGGTCCTTTCCAATCCTAACTATTCTATGATCCTATACTCAATATTCATCCCATGTACACATTCAGGAAAAAAAAACATTCCACTTTCTCAGGAAGGAAATGGCATATGGAGCAGATAGATCCCACTGTCAACTTTCTTCCATGTATAAACAAACAGAGGAAAACCATCACTGGCTTCAGACGTTAATCATGGGAGGAAAGGGGTAGAGGTCAGGTCTTTATTGCAAGCTCTCCACCTTAGGAAAGGCAGCTACAATGGACCAAAATATATTTATTGAAGATAACATAATGCTAAGATTATACTTACAAACAAGTAACTATGTGTTCCTGAGTGACTGCTTCTTATCTTCTTGAGTTCATGGAATAACTTGGAAACTCTTTTTACACGCTGTGGTGGAAGTGGTACTACCCTAATTATGTAGAGAGCTAAAAATATTCCCCCAAGTTTCCTCAAAATCTGACGTTTCTATGAGAAAAGTAGTTTTCCCACAGATAGAATCACAGTATCCATATCTATAATCTTAAACCAGTTCATATTCTATGATTCTATATTTACTTCTAAATGTCATACATGTGAGGTACAGCATCAGGTCTTCAAATAGAGTATAAAGGTACTTGTGGAAGATGCCTTGATAATATGGGAAACTTCTTTGGACAACTCTGAATATCTTTAAGTACCTAAAAAGGTACTTTTAAGGTACTTTTAAGGTACTTAGGTACTTTTAAGTACCTAAACCCATATGGATGTATGGATGTATTTCAAACCAAAACATACAAGTACTTTGTGTAAAGCCATAAGATAAAACCAAGACTCCAACTATCTAGTCTGGTAGGTACTAGTATTGGGAGACTCATGTAATTCTCCACACCAGCATTAATCATAGAATCATAGAGTAGTTAGGGTTGGAAAGGACCTTAGAGTAAAATCAACTTTTATCCATGAAAATACCTAAGCCTTCATTTATTACAGACACACAGAAATCCAGGCAGGATAGTGTGTTCATATACCACTCCGGTCCCCTAGGCCTTCTCCATTTGCTGGCCGCAGCCTCTTGTCTCCTCTCCATCTTTCTCCCTTCTCTCATCAACAAGGATCAATAGTCAAAATGCAGGAGCCAGAATTAACATGTAAAGATCCCTAACCTTCACCTGAACCTGTGTTTAAGAAGGAGGTGTCACTACCTGTAATTAAAGGAGGAAGAGAAGAAAGGAGGTCACCCCAGTATGGTCTAACTTGCCAAGCAAACTTGACCTGCCATTAGAAAGGGTAAAAGATGCCTTTGAAATTTTACATTTCGCATCTGTGGGTTAGGCTGAGCAGAAGCTATGTAAAATCGGTGTTATTAAAATGCTATATGTAATATCATATGGTATTTCCTTACATCGTTCAGTTTCTTAGCTAAAGAGGATTTGAAATGATAATTCTATGCAAAATAAGCTCTGACTCAACAGCACCGTTTGTGTTAATTATCAAGTTCCTCATTTTAATTGGCATGGCTTTGAGCTCTCTTAAGTACTTCAAATAACATGACAGAAACAAAACCCAAACCCCACCAGTTTCAGAGATTAGTGTATGAAGAACTACAGACCACGGACACCCTTAGGACTGGCAAAGGAGACCAAGAGTACAGGCTTGCAAACAACTTCACCTGAGCACTACAGAAACATCCACTGCCATTTGCTTTTGTTGATGAGAAAGTTTGAGAGAAGGATGTGCTGCCATCAGCACTAATAATAATTCTTGGCTGCAATAAAAAGTGACATCTCTCCTTTCCTCAGATGGGGCTCTTAATTTGCCGGTTACCATGGTGATGGTGTAATATAGCTGCTATAGGTTTCTGCAGCATTCCCTCGGGTCATGGTACAGAGTGGGGAGAGGAGCCCTTTGGTTGGCCGTGCATAGCTCCCTCACTAACTCCTACCCAACATAGAAGTCAACCAGTGTCTTCTACTGGAGTGTTCCAGGCACGACCACAACCAACTGGTGTTGCACATGCTGCCATCCATGGAATGCCAGGGGGAATGCCACCAAGCCAAAACCTCTGCCATGAAGCACAGGTTGATTGGAGGAATCTCTCCAATGGCTTTGTGCAGGCTCAGAGTAGGTTTAGGAAAATGGTCCTCTAAAGGGATGAAACTACCCCCAGTTCACTTCTTATCCTCCAGTTCCCCACCAGCAAGACAAGGGCTGCATCACTCCTTGGAGATGCTAAAACATTTACTTGAGAGCATCCTCCATTTATTCCAGCAAAGTTTCTGCTGAATCGGAACGAGGGCTGCGTTTATTCGCATTATTCACAGTCCGTTAACTGCCAGTCAGGCTTGCGCTCAGCGCAGCCTAAGTAGCATGCTTTCTCCTTTCAGGAAAGGCAAGACTTTGGACTACACCGTTACTAAGAGATCTCACATAGGACAACAGGCTTCAACTCTTAAATTCAGGCAGACAAACGCACAAAGTCCTATCACACAGTGCTTTATTCTGGAGAAACAGAACAGGATCACAGCATCACACAATCCCAGCCTGGTTTGTGCTGAAGGGACCTTAAAGCTCCTCCAGCTCCAACCCCTGCCATAGGCAGGGACCCCTTCCACTGGAGCAGCTTGCTCCAAGCCCCTGTGTCCAACCTGGCCTTGAGCACTGCCAGCGATGGGGCAGCCACAGCTTCTCTGGGCCATCACCCTGGGCCAGCGCCTCAGCACCTGAAAACAGGGAACAGCTTCTGCCTCAGAGCTCAGCTCAGACTCCCCTCAGGCAGGTTCAAGCCATTCCCTTGGCCTGGCCCTACAGGCCCTTGCCCAAAGCCCCTCTCCAGGTTTCTTGCAGCCCTTTCAGGCACTGGGAGCTGCCCTAAGGGCTCTGCAGAGCCTTATCTTCTGCAACCTGAACAATACTTCAGTTGGAAAGGATCTACAATGATCACCTTATTCAACTGCTGTGTAAGCTGGCTGCTACATTTGTATTTGTTTCGGAGGAGTAAAACAGGGGTTGGCACTCTTGAAACATAGGAGAGGAACGAGCAGGTCAGTCTGATTTACTGACAGGTTCAGCCACTCCGAATGGGAATATTTGGCGAGAGCAGCAAACTGCAGGTTACAAATCACAGCTGGGCTAAAGCTCTGCAGCAGCATCCCGACAGCGGCTTGCTCCTGCAGAGGAGAGGGCTGCATCCCTCTGCAACACTCCCAAGTCCCCAGACGCAAGCACTGCTGTTTCCTTAAGGAAGGAGATGGTGGGGATAAGCTGGGTCTCTGGAAATAACAGATAATGAGGCTGCAATGGCTTTTATCTCATCCTCGTCTGTGTTGAGATCCGTAGCCTGTGTATACGTACACAAACATTTCCAGCCACTATTTACAAATTCGTTCAGACTATAAAGTCCAAAATGAAAACACAACAAGTTTACCTCCTAGAGACATGCCTTTTCCATAGGCATCTGTCTTTACAAGAAGGGGATTCAGAGAAGCACCAACTTCTCCTGCAGTTCCTGATGCCGAACTGAAAATGACTGTGCGCCAAGACATTCTCACACATTTACAAGGCAAAAAACAAACCCACAACCCAAAGAGCCCCCAACAAGCTGGGGGTTTTATTTTGTTCTCTTCCTTTCATAATCATGAGTAATTGTATGACACCAGCGGAGGCACTGGAAGAATATCTAATGGGTTTAAACCTGATTATATATGCTTAATGAGCTGGTCTGCACCTGCAGTTCCTTGCAGCAACGCGCCGCTTGTACCAGCCTGGTACCTAACAGCAAAGTGGACTGTTTAAGGTAATGTCCTTTGAATACAAAGGTGAGGGTGCTCGACAGTCAGATGGAAAGTAAAACTGAACAAGAAAAACTGCCTCCTCTCCTTCTACTGCTTGTGTTTTACAAAAGGAGGTCAAATCAATTCAGTTGGAGCTGGCTACAACTGTATTTAGGTTATCCTGCACATCCAGCACTGTCAGCACAATGAGCAGACTCCTGGTCGGGCTTTGACATAAATCCCCCCCTTGTGTCACTGAGCAAAGGGACCTATGCACCTCAGCATGATGACTGAACACCCTGCATAGCAAATCAGGTATCTCAACAGCATCAAGAGCAATTAAATAACAAGATATGGAGTTATTATATAAGCTTATACTGGCAATTTTGGGGTATAACAAATGTTGTTGTGAATACACTAAAGAAGCCAAAGGCAAATGAATCACCAGCTCTCAAAGAACAGCACTGCTGAGTCAGCAGACGAGGCTCTTGGGGCTGCTACACCTCCCCTTAATGAAACATTCAGGTTTTCATCTGCAAGCCAAGCTGACAGCAAACATATGTTCAAATACTGCCAATGCAGACAGTGAAGCCCGGTTATTTTGGAAGGATATATTTGATCTTGTATTTCAGTTGTGCACAGACCGAGTTACAGTAAGTGTCCACATCACTGAACACCATGTGGATTTAGAGATGCTTTTCTGCAGGTAACAAGCACTGTACGAGATTATCATTGTGAATAACCACCTGAAAGGTATATGCCCTAATTTACAATAGCAAGGGCTTTCCTCACCCCATAGGCTAAGAGCAAATGAATAGGAAAGATTCCACATCCTCAAGACAATCTATATACCATTCAACACGTCTGGTACGTTGTTCTGTGCATGACATTCCCCTTTTCATCCCAGCTTTGCCTGCCAGCTGTAAACCCTGCTTTAGATCTTGGATGCAGTTGACTATATTCAACTATTGCTGCAGCCTGACATGGGAAACAGTGAGTTGCTGCTGCTGTATTTTGGCTCCATCCCAGTGCAGTTTCAGCTGTGACTGATGTTTGCTCCCACTCATTTCTGTTATAGTCAGTGTGGGTTTATTAACCAGTATAACAGCCTCAAACTACATCTAAAGTTTTATGTAGAGTAAAACAGCAACATGGAAAAGATGACTGTACTGTGGATGAGGCATAGTACAATATAGGTCTTCAGCTAGGGAGAGCTTCAGCCCTGGTACCCTGACTCCATCAGAATCCAAGCTCTTAAGCCTTTCTGCTGCGATACTGAATTTCCTCTCTACCACCTTAATATGGACCTGTAGACTGAAGGAGCTACAAAAAGCTGTGGCACGTAAATGGTCTTTGAATCAATCTCTTCTGATGAGCACGGTTCACCATAGAAGTTCACTTAGACCACCACATTTTACTGCTGCTATCATGACACAGAGGAATAGAGTCCAGGCCAACAACAGATGGAAAAGGAAGTCAACCCACCCTTCTCTTATGCCTGCAGATGCCCTCAGCATCCGTCGTCTGGATACTTCTCTCTATGCTCACATCAACATCACCATTCCCAGGAAAGCACCACATTCCTGCCTCCGGTTATAATGACTCCTGGAGAATTAGCAGAATGTCCTTCCAGAAAGAAGGGAGCTGAGGAAGAGTTTTAAAACCTTTACATACAATTTCACTATATTCTTTTCCCTCATAACCCTTCGTTTAGTGCATTTAAGAGACGCACAAGAAGGCGGAACCACACAGAGACCCATAAACCAGGCAGTTCTTAGATATAAGACTTGGCCTCACACAGCCAAGTTTTTAAGTTATTTTAAAGCAATTCACTGAAGATTGCCAAGAACGGTTTAATTTGCTCGGTCCGTTGGTACCTATCCAATCCAATACGAACCCAGCAGATTGCCAGAAGATGAAAGCACATCTCCAGGTGTGCTGCTACTTCATGTTTTGCCTGGTGTTACAGTTTGGATGGAGCATAATTCATCAGAGGAAATATCCATGTGCTTATCATAGAATCCCAGCCTGGTTTGGGTTGAAAGGGACCTTAAAGCTCACCCAGTTCCAACCCCTGCCACGGGCAGGGACCCCTTCCACTGGAGCAGCTTGCTCCAAGCCCCTGTGTCCAACCTGGCCTTGAGCACTGCCAGGGATGGGGCAGCCACAGCTTCTCTGGGCCATCACCCTGGGCCAGCGCCTCAGCACCCTCACAGGGAACAGCTTCTGCCTAAGAGCTCATGTAGATGGAATAAGTATTCACCAGCCCAGTTCTAAGAACTCGAACCCCTGCATTTTCCCTCCATGCAAAAAAAGAAGTGAAAGAAGCCACATCTCAGACCAGCGTGACCCTTCTGGAGAAGGAGCCGCTGTATTTTCCCACCGGTGCCTGGAACAGACAAAAGTGGAAGCTGATGATGGAAGGAATAACTAAAAATATCTGAAGCAGCCTGGATTTAGAGTTGCTTGCCCTCACTGCAATTACCAAAGAGCCCATGCACTTTCACCCATGCTAATGTGTACAACAGACCTTCATTTACACCTCAATTAACTTCAAGTGCTTGTTTTCCACAATGATTATCACTTCCTTCCTTGTGCTATAGTCCCTCTTTCTGCCTGACCCTCGGTGCAGAAAGCCACTGCCTCACTTGTTTCGAACATGGTTTGAGTGAGTGGGTGAAAGAGAAGAGAAAGATGCACTTCCAACACATGGAAACATGACTAAGAGAAGGAAAAACTTGCAGTGGATGGCAGCAGATGGATACCAGCCTGTTTATGAGATAGAGCTGTAACTGTGGGCATTTAAGGAAAATCAGGAAGACCCACTGAAGGAAAAGTCCAGCATAAAAAGCAGGGCAACTGTGGTACCACCAGGAAGGCTGGTCGCTCCTTTGAGACCTCCCCAGGGATGAACATCACATAGCATCAGAGGTTTAAAGTCAGGTTTCAAAGTTGTAAGAGAAATTAAAGGCTGTACAAGAACTCCCTATGGCATCATTAGCAGATGTGGCCAAAAGGCTACAGTTTGCCTTTGCTTATTCATGAATAAAGTCCTTCTAAGTCCTAAGAAGTTGGCAGGGGCTGGACTTCAATCAAAAACGCAGTGTGTAATCAGCAGATAATTTCCAGCAGTAAATTCTAAGCAATAAAGGAAGGTTGAAAGCATCACTCCAAGGAAAGGAACTAGCAGAGGTACAGTAACAGGGAAAATACGATGAGAAATAAATCAAGAGTTGACGATGCTTCTTCCCCAAAGCACAAGCAGAGATGACACCAAGGAAGGTGAAATCCCCTGGATACAAGGGATAAAGCACACTATTAGGGAACAGTGATGCTCCCTGTCCTGTGTTCAGCAGTAACAGTCATTTTTCTCCTTCTTAGTAGCTGGTGCAGTGCTGTGGTTTTGACTTTCAGCCTGGGAACAGCGCTGATAACACCGATGGGTTCAGTTACTGCTCAGTCATGTTCAGTCTGACCAAGGACTTTGTGACTCTCAGCTCTGCCAGGGAGGAGGGGATGCTGAGAGGAAGCAGAGCCAGGACACCTGACCCAAACTGGCCAAAGAGCTATTCCATAGCACAGCACGTCCTGCCCACTGTACAAACTGGGGGCAGTTACCCTGAAGGGTTAGATCACTACTTTGGGTATCAGTCAGCAGGTGGTGAGCGGTTGTATTCTCTTCCCTTGTTATTTCCCTTATCATTATTATTATTGGTGGTAGCAGCAGTGGTTTGTGTTATACCTTAGGTACTGGGCTGCTCTTAGCCTGTGGGGCTTATATTCATTAGCTTCTCCTCTCCATCCATCTGGGATTAGGGAGGAAGAAGGGGGTGGGAGTGAGCGAGCGACTACGTGGTTCTGGGTTGCCAGCTGGGCTTAAACCACAAGACTCCCAAACCCAGCCACCAGATCTCGCTCCTCCGTTTGCCGTTTGTCCCATTCACTACTAAAACACAACCCTAAAACACAACCCTAAAACACAACCCTAAAACACAACCCTAAAACACAACCCTAAAACACAACCCTAAAACACAACCCTAAAACACAACCCTAAAACACAACCCTAAAACACAACCCTAAAACACAACCCTAAAACACAACCCTAAAACACAACCCTAAAACACAACCCTAAAACACAACCCTAAAACACAACCCTAAAACACAACCCTAAAACACAACCCTAAAACACAACCCTAAAACACAACCCTAAAACACAACCCTAAAACACAACCCTAAAACACAACCCTAAAACACAAACCCCTCTTCCTTTTGCTCAGCCACCACCAACATTAATGAACACAGAAGTGTGCAAACACATCTCATTTGAGGCAATCTCATTCAGGAGCAGCAGTTTGGCAGGAGGCAGTGACTGATGGAAAATCCAGCTATTGATTTTCCTATAGGTTGCTGTCATCACTTCTGCTGCCCACAAATAAACAACCTAAAGAATATTTGCTTTCCAATGACGGCTGCTGTCAACAACAGTGTGCACTTACTGACAGCCTTTCCACAGAATAAACTGATACTTTACTATTTAATGTGCTTTAAAACCATTACCAGAATTCCTGATGGCATTAGTGCTGATAAAACATACACACAACTTAAATCCCAAGCAAAGCACTGAACATCCACAGCCAGCCAGCATTCAAATCCTTATCAACTCTTTTCAAGCCATGGTATTAAAGAGAATTGCTACTGTTGAGCACGTTTACTAAGGAACAGAATTAAAACTGGGTGTGATTAATAGTACAATAATGATAGCAATGAAACAGCAGCATCCTCTTGGGAAATACTTGGCACAAACGAGTTCTGAGTGCTGCTCGGGGCATTTACAGCCGGTTTTGTTATAGCTCAGTGAAACGTAACTTTGCAAGGATTTCTAAGAGCATTTCCTCCTCTTCCTCACCCTGTCAGTTGGATTCTTGCACAAAGGAATGTTTTCCTTTGAGGACAGGGATAAAAACAGGCAGAGTTTTCCCACCAGCCCTTGACAGCTGTCTCTAAGACATCATGTGTAGAAAATACAGAGGACTGTCCCATTCAAAACCTCCTTGGAGTGAAACACTTGAAGCTGTAGATTCAACCATCACGTTTAGAGATGCTGGCCTATTCCATAGACTGGTTACGGTTGGAAAGGACCTTAACATCATCCAAAAGTATTCCATGGTAGAAAATACCCCTTGGCCGAATGTGACTTCTGACCATGGGGATAACTTTCTGTCCTGGGACTGTATCCTGGATCTAAGACCAAAGGGGTTTATATTTCTATTCCAGAAGAAAAGAAGTGTTAAAAGAAACAGTAACCCAGCATTTGTACAGCACAGCTCCTAATCTGCAGGCTTTATTTTCACACACAACAGCAAGGGCAGAGCCTACAACCTGGTGCTGTCTGGCAGGCACATATCCAGCCCTTGCTCCCCTTCGGCACGAAGCACCAGCATCCATCAGAATAACGGGGCAGGAAAGTTCCTCCCGTTGTAAACCAGTTGTTTTCTGGAAGTGCAGACTCGTTTTTTTCTGTATTTTTTAGTAAAAGATGACTTTTTTTTTCCCTTCCCCAGTGTTTCCTATGGCTTCCTCTGAAAAAAGGGAAGCTGGCAAGAGCTCTGCATCTGCCTGAGCCATCTGTTTGTGCTTACTGGAAACCTGCTGGTAGCCCAGCCTCATGTGGAGGATGCACAAACACACGCTCCTCAGTGCTTCAGACAGCATTACGTGATGTGCAGGTCACTCATTTCACATCACACACGGAGGATCAAACAAGCAGGGGGTATTTGGGGGTTGAAGGCAAGGGCGGGTGAAAAGCACATTTCACACCCCAGGAGAAGCATGAGCCAAGGCACCATAAGGTTCCCAGGAGCATCGGGTTGGATTGGATGAGCTTTAAGGTCCCTTCCAACATAAACCCCTTGAAGATTCTGCGATCTCTGTCTCCTGCCAAGGGATTTTACAGGGACACAGAGGGGTTCTGAGGTCCCAACAAGGTCCTTTTCTTAGCAACCTGCTCTAGTGGAAGGTGTGCCTGCCCAGGGCAGGGGGTTGGGGCTGGATGAGCTTTAAGGTCCCTTCCAACACAAACCATTCTAGGATTCCATGAATTTTCTTCCCGTATGGAAAAGAATGTGAAGTTTGCACTAGAACTGCAATTTTACAAGTATCACACCAGATTTTCATACATCAGAGGATGCTCCCATTACTACTTCTGACACAATAAAACAACACTATCAGTACGATATAACTAATTTAAAAGCAACTTCTTAATAAGACAACTATAAAACTTCCAGATGAGCTCAGACAGCCTCAGGCTACAGAAACATAACCACATTTTAGTTTGCCAGACACAGAAAGACCCTACAATTACTTAAATGACACAGAAGATACGACACAAAACCAGTCAACCTTACATCCTTTCAATACCCCTTTATGATGACATAGGATTAAAACAGCATGACCAAAATCCACAGTGCAGAAGCAGTATAATTTACAAACACATAGGTACCAATATCTTTATTTCCTTTAGTTTTGGCATTTTCATCCTATATCTTGAGAAATGGGTTATTCCATTGTAACAAATGAATTTCTCTACAATGACTCTTTCAAAGCAGTAAATACTTAAAGTACCTTCTTAGTTCTCTGTGTTTCCTGAACCTGGGAACATCTACTTGTTTTCCACTCCCCTGTATATTCAACCACTCAAAGCACAAATATATACCCATACTTTTAAGCTCAAGCCATAGAATCACCTTCAGAGACGAGTCACACACATCGGAGGGAAAAAACATATAGGTCCAAGAATCTAAGGAAGGAGATCCTCCAAACTCTATTTCCAACTCTGCTCACCCAAGTAATTTATATTTGGCTGTTCTATACTCCTGCCTCTAATTTCCTTATTTTTTACTTAATATTCCTGAAGAGATTGTTTCAGGTCAGTAAATGGTCTGCCTATTGAAGGTAATTTGGATTCATTTTTAGTCCTTCTATCTAAATACACTGGTTATATTTCTATTATTATTAGAATACACTGGGTATTTCCAATACCCAGAAAGACCTGAGTATCAGAGGTGTTTCTATTGTCTCCATCCCCATCTCCTGTCTCAACTGGTCCCTCCTACCACCCTGCACCCCCAGCTATGCTCTCCTCTTCCAGCACCATTTGGGCACATATACCCTTGCATGCTAAAACAGGAGACACACATCTCCTCTATTCCCCTTCCTTGGTCCCAAAAACAACACACATCTAGAAATACAGGCACTCTTCCTTAAATTGCATTATGCAAAGTGATTGGTTTTTATTTCCCTTACATTTACCTGCTTTCCAACTGATACAGAGATACCCAAGAACAAAAGCTGGTCCCCCATGGAATCCATTTTCTCAGTTCAGTTGAATGCTGCTGCTTTCAAACTCGTCTTTCAGGATATACCAGCCAAAACAAAGGGTGAGCTATTTTATAGGCTAAATTCAGTGTGTTTGTATAGCCCTACCCTGGTGATGGAAACCCTGATCACTAAACATTTAGCTTGCGGCTTTAGCATGTGATACATGCTCATCCCAGGGATTCAATGGAATAAGCTCAGAGGCTCTGGCCACGTTATAACATCAACATTTTCCTCCTGTGACTGAAAAAGTAAACGTCCAGGCTGATCAATGACTGGTTAAACTGCAACAAAGTGAAGTCACCTCTTTTTTCCCCTCTTAACAGAGCAGCTACTGAGAACGTGGCCATGTATTTCTACCCCAGGAAGTAAAGGGGAAAATCTACTTGTGGTATAGGTGAACAAGATATTCCATATAGAGTCCTCAGTCTCATCACATTAGGGGAATAAGGAAGGAGAAGTTACAGGAATCTGGTTTTAATGTAATTTTCCCTTTTGCTTACAAGTGCATCACCACCATATGCCCACTCTGGCTGCTTCCCCCAGCCATGGGACAACCCAGCTTGCGAAGTGGATTCTGGCAGCCTCTTTGTATGAGCTTGAATTCAAAACCCCATCTCCAACTGCTTTATCTTTTCACACACACAGGGAAACATCCCACAAGAAGGAAAGAAAGAGCAGAAATGCTGTTGAAAAAGATGAGCTAACTTGAGATAGAAGGCACCTTTGGAAAAAGTCACCAGGTTTTTATCTCCCAGTCAGGGCAATTTTAACCACATTCTGTATTGAGAGCTCAGCAGGTTCTGTGAGGCTGCGTTTTTTTACAGGCATTTGAAAGAAGCAAGAGGCACACTTTGAGATAGCAAAGTTCTTTTGAAGCCTGCAAGATATACAAAAGCAGAGAAATAGCTTCCTGGAAAGCTACACCAACTAATGGTATACCTCACGTTCATCCTGAGCAGGGTGTTGGGAAGAGGAAAAGAAAGACTTCACCCATGTACTTTGTGGGACTGTTTCATATAACAAGGTCTTTTCCTTAGCAAGCTGCCCTAGTGGAAGGGGTCCCTGCCCATGGCAGGGGTTGGAGCTGGATGAGCTCTCAGGTCCCTTCCAACACAAATCATTCAGTAATTGTATGACTAGCAATTGCTAATTTCATTATGGAAAACTCAGAAAGGCGGATGACAACCTTGAATTGATGAAGTCTCAGGAAGACTCATGAAGAACGTGATGGAGATGAAGATGGATGATGAAGATCATTAGATAGAAGACCTGATCTTCTGTCAAGAGATCTTTCTGGCAGCTGCCAAACCAACAATGGGTAGCTCTGATTTTGCTAGATTCTTTGGACTGAAAGAAGAACATGAAGATAATTTTCTCCTATAGTTTCAAGCACAGTGCACCTGGCAGAATTGCTCAATTCTGTGGTTGAAAGGGATATATATATATATGCACATATACATTTTACACACACACACACATCCCAGATAGAGCATGCTGCAATGATGGAGAGCAATGGAACCAAGCTCCATTTACAAGCAGCTCTGCTGTCTGTCTGGGAACATATTCCTTCTGTTCCCATCACAGCATTAGCTACCAAAGCCTGCCCTGTGGCATGAATGTGCTTATTAAGCCCTGCTCTTCCAGCTGAAGCCATTAAGGTACAATTCAGTGCAAGTCAGAGTGCCGCATAAAACTTATCTCAGCCTTATCAGAATTCCCAGTGGAAAATCACACGCTCAGTTCTTCTCCCTTCACACTCAATGCACTGGGTACCTTTGCTGAAAGGCCACCAGAAAGCTACAGTCATCCTTCTGAAAGATAAATGAGACAAATAACAGGGCTGTAACCCATTTCCAGGCTCCAGTTGATTCTGCACCGATTTCACTGCCATAGCCTTTTGCTCATGGTTTTTGGTCACACAGATAACTACATAAAGATATGGGAGAGCAGAAAGCCAGGTCTAATCATCAACAATCATTAGTCATCATAATCAACCATTATGATAACTAAACTTAGGCCAGTACTAAGTCAACCCTACTCTGCAAAAAAGTGCTTCAAAACAAGAACTAAACCCAACAACACACAAACTCAAACCACGAGGTCTTTCAAGAGACCTGTTACCCACAGGCCAAGTAAAGACTATAAAGGTATTTGTGAGAGAAGAGCAAATTCAGTCATAAACATCCTAAGAAATGAACCCCCCCCATGTCTGAACAGAAGCTTTTCTGCCAAAACCACCAAGACAGGTTTAGAGTTCATGGAAAGAGCCAAACTCCTTCCCTTCCCACATCTCCTGTCTGCTCAGTCATCACGCTCTCTGACCAGGCCAGTGAAGGAAGCAGAAGACAGACTAAGATGCCTTATCCCTGGCAGTGCTCAAGGCCAGTTTGGACACAGGGGCTTGGAGCAAGCTGCTCTATGGAAGGGGTCCCTGCCCCATGGCAGGGGTTGGAACCGGATAAACTTTAAGGTTCCTTCCAACACAAACCAGGCTGGGATTCTATGATACTGCAGGCATTGTGCTGCTAACAACTGGTTCAAAAGCAGAGCTCATGTTGTCAGTGGTGGACACAACTCTTAGTAAAACGGAGCTGTTGGAGGGAAGAGTAAGATGTTCCAGCACAAAATCCTGAAATACTCCTCAAAATTTCTTGTGTGGAAAAACCTTTTGTGTTTTCATTCATCCACATCCCAGAAACTGTTTTCCCTCTCACACACAGGCACTGAGCTTTGAAGAGTTGGGGCTGTTCAGCCTGGGGAAGAGAAGGCTGCGTGGAGACCTCAGAGCAGCTTCCAGTATCTGAAGGGGGCCTATAGGGATGCTGGGGAGGGGCTCTTCATTAGGGACTGCAGTGACAGGACAAGGGGTAACGGGTTCAAACTGAAACAGGGGAGGTTTAGATTGGATCTAAGGAAGAAATTCTTTGCTGTGAGGGTGCTGAGGCACTGGAATGGGTTGGCCAGGGAGGTTGTGAGTGCTCCATCCCTGGCAGCATTCAAGGCCAGGTTGGATGAAGCCTTGGGTGCCATGGTTTAGTGTGAGGTGTCCCTGGTTATGGCAGGGGGGTTGGAACTGGATGATCTTAAGGTCCTTTCCAACCCTGACTATTTAATGATTCTTTCAGGGAACCAACTACAAGCGTTAACTAAAACCAAAAAGCAAACCAGCACAGCTTAAGTTGCTTCCTTAAATAAAATACCCTATTTCCCAGCGTGCTAATTAATAGCACAGATGCACCATTTTGATATCAGCACTAAGAACAGTTCACGTTCAGCATTTTTCTCAGCTGCAGATCAATTCAATTATCTGGCAATTTGCTCACTAAATGACTTTCCAAGATGCGCTATTGAGACAAGGCAATGTCTTCTTTAAAGTGCCTTTGAGCGAGTGATGGGTGAACCTGCAGAGAGGAGTTTAAAACAATGTGCGACTTCATTCTTCAGCAGTAAAGCAAATCTCTTTCTTCGTAAGTAAGACTTGAACACTGCCAGGGATGGGGCAGCCACAGCTTCTCTGGGCCATCACCCTGGGCCAGCGCCTCAGCACCCNGTCCCTACAGGCCCTTGGCCCAAGCCCCTCTCCAGGTTCCCTGCAGCCCCTTTAGGCACTGGAGCTGCTCTCAGGTCTCCCCTTCAGGAGCCTTCTCTCCCCCAGGCTGCCCCGCCCCAGCCCTCTCAGCCTGGCTCCAGAGCAGAGCTGCTCCAGCCCTCGCAGCAGCTCCATGGCCTCCTCTGAACTCACTCCAACAATATAAGCATAGGTTAAAGCCATTTCCCTTGTCCTGTCCATAACCTTCCTCCAGGTAGCTGAAGGCTGCAGTTCAGTCTCCCCCCTGCAAACCTTTTCCTCTGGGCTCCTACCTGACATTCTCATGTCCTTGCATTTGCCTTTAGCCAATGACAGGAGGTGTTTTCATGTCCCTCTGCACAGCATCCCTGCCCTCCAGCACAACAACCGCTGCTCCCAAACTGGGGCCATCTGCCAACCTGCTGAGCATGCACTTCACCCCTTCACCCAGGGCACCGGCAGAGATGTTACATGGGAATACATAGTGGAACATTTTCATTGCCAGTGGAAAATGATGTATAAAGACCTTCACTCTCGTGTTTGCTCAGATTAAATGAGGAACAGATGCTGGACAAATGTGATTTGAGAGTTTGCTCCCTGCTAGAGCACAGCAGGAGTCATTCCATTTTGATCCATGTGTCTCCCATGATAAGACGATGATACTACACAAAAGTCCTGAATGCTCTCCTGGAAGGTCAGGACCATGCGGAACATGCCAAGTTTCACTATCTGCCTTACCCAAGCTTCCACAGATGGGACCTTATTTGGGAGTCTTCTTCAAAACAAAACAAATAATTGTTTTTGAGGGCCCTGGCCAATGTAAACAGGAAAAACCCTTGTGTTCAGAGGTCAGGCTTTGCATGCCTTCTATGTTCCCCATGTACAAAGGATGTTTGGGAGGATGTTTTACACGTACACAGAATGCAGAATCAGGACTGCGTTAACCAACATCCAACTCTTGTACCGCGTCTCAAACAAAACCTGTTTCTTGATGACTTATAACATACTTTTAAGACCTGCAGTTACTTCAGAGGTCTTCAGTTGTTGATGTTTTGGCCATTTGCCACAGGCACTGGAGAGAGATGAGCTCGCAGGTATCACTACACCTCAGTGCAGCAGGAATACTAACAGCTCAACTTGGACGCTCGCTGATGGGTGTGCAACTCCATTTATGTCCAACATCCTGGTTACCCCGCATTAATGCATGTATTAAAAGGGCCTGCACACACCACCCCACCACCCTCCAAAAAATGCTTAGAACCAATTTACATGTACCCCCAAAGGCTAATCTTAAGCACCCTTTTCTACCTGAAATTGATTGCATCTACTGGAAGGCTGCAAGTCCACACCAGTGATTTCATAATAGATGCTAGGAAAGCTGAGGTTGGCAAGGAGCTCTGGAGACCACCTGGTCCCATCTTGTGTGGAAAGCCAGGCCTCAGATTAGGTTTTCCAGGTACAGTCAAGCAAAGTCACGAGTATTTCATAGATTTATTTTAGAACAGCAATCATGAAAATGGCTTTTACCCTGTGCTCATTAAGGAACTTCCTTTCGTGCATGAACAAGATGACAACAACTCTGAAGCATTTGCTGCCTATCTGGACTCAGATAAACTCACAGATGAACTCCTCATCATAGCAGAGGTGAAGCTGCACCAGAATGAGCCCAGCCAAACCCCTCAGCGGTTACATGGGTTATCTCAGCAATACCATATGCCTGCTCCTTGCCTTCAACATACAAAGCGCTGCCTAAAGAGCAGTGAACACTGCTTTGTGGGAAGCCTGTGAGGCTGTGCATTGAGTCTATATGATTTCCAGGCACATTTCTATACCTTTTTTGTCCTGAAGCAGCACATCAGGACAGCAGGCTATGTCTCTTCAATTGGATTTCCTACATGATGGTACTTCACATCCTCCCAAGGGCAGTGACACACAGCCTACATGCCATTTTCCTGGGGATCATAATTCACACCGGTGCCACACGGTGGTAGCACTACTAAAGGGATGGAGAGCAGCATGCTCTCACAAAGCATTTGGGGTCACACTCAGCTGCAAACTGTGCTATTTGGCATTCCTCTAGGAAGCCCATTTCATCAAACCTCCCCAGAGCCAGAACAAGACGATGACATCCTCATTTCAAAGAGGCTAACAATTTGCACTGGAGTTTTACATAACTCCATTCAAGTCCTTTTTGTAACATCTGTGCCGAAATAAAACAATGAAGCACAGTAGATGCAATACAGATGGCTTGCAAAGGCATTTAAAATACACAACTGCTATGTTTCCCACCATAAATGCATAAACCTGTCCTTAATAAAGCTGCACACAGATAGCTGCCACTCAGCCCATCGTCTGAACAGCCGAAATTTCACAAGAAAGCACTCTGCAGCAGCATTCCCTTGCTCTCAGATGAACACAGCCTCAAAGCAGCCATTTATTATAACCTATTTACACAGCAACAGAACACAGCGATTTCATAAGATGGTTATAACCATCTTTCCAACTCAAACGTCTTACTCAAGGTAAGAGCCAACTGAAAACAAGAAGAAAGAAATGAAAGGTCTTTTCAGCTTTACTCTGCAACCGTCCTTTGCACTTAAAATACAGTTCTCCTACGGCCAGATGTGTTTCCAGAAAACAGAAATCCATGGATTCCTGGGCCAAAGTTTGGAAGCAACTTGTCAATGGAAACAAGCCACCGCAGGTCTGAAGACTCACCCATAAATCTGCTCCCACCATAAACCACAGAGGACAGAAGACAACATAGCAGGGAGAAGGAGGCAGCTACCCTTAGAAGACACTTTGCCTTACAAAGCGTTCCATTAATGCTTCCCCAAATACCAGCCCCTTCACATGTTCATTCACCTTTATTGACCAGTTGTGCCAGAAATTAACACCTAGGCTTTATGGGTTTGACTACATGACCTGGGAAGTTGGACTAGAGGATACCTATGAAGGTCCCTCCCAACCCATACTGCTAGTCTATGATTCTATGATTATAGTGCAAGAGACGGGGAACAGATTTGGGACATAATGGTGGAACAGAAACAGATGAAAATAACCTATAAGCCTCAAACTGAATCATTCAAGTGTGAGGGAGGAAAATCCTGCAAGTCAAAGTTATCCCTTCACTCGAATCACTCAGTTCTTGGTACTCAATCACAGTGTCCTCCAGAACCAATTGTACCCTACGTGGACACCTTCAGCAGGTGACTGCCAACAGGCTGCTGTAGACACTTACATCAGGGTTTTGGTTTGGATCGTACATTAGATAGCCACAAAGATCCCAGCCTTTCAAAAGTTAATCCCTCAAAACACCAGTCAAACTGCTGAGCACGGCCATCCCGATGCCGGGCAAGCTCTGTGAACTCCTCATGAACAACTCCTCCGTGGAAGCCAACACTGCTGCATTCATCCAGAAAACAAAACCAGCTTTATAAGAAAATATGCTGCTCACAGTTCTGGTGTAATGTCCTCAAACAACAGTGTAATGTCAAAAAGGCCATCCTGCCTACCCCGACTCGAACACTGACATTCCGGGCTCTCTATAAACAAGCAGAAGTTTCAGGCTTTCTTCCTTGATGGAAGAAGACACGATTTTATTGTGAAATAAATGTCTAAATTGTTTTTTAAGGACTTTAAAGTTCTGTTTCCCCACTTTGATTACTGCACATTAAAAACTCATGGTACCATTACTGAATATATACAACTGCCCACATTGTGCACAGAGAACTCGTGCCTCCAGCAGACCTCGGGAGGTTCTAAAAACGTCCCAATGTTAATTCAGAGCCATCTAAATTCAGGAGCACACGAAAACTTCAAACCTTAGCATCGCTGTCACTGCACTCGAAGCTTCTTCAAGAACAAAAAGCAACATAAAAGCAATTCTTCCAGTCTGGAAAAATTAAGTATGTGTGCATGCTTGCTCCTGTCAGTCTCCCCTTCTGCTGCTTTGCTCTCCCACCACTAGCTCCACCGCCATCACCTTAGCATCAAATTCATCCCTGAGACTCCATTATCCACACTACACCTTGGGCTTCTCCAGATTTCCATGCTGATCACCAGGTTTAGGTCCACAGCAAATATCCCAAAAGAAAGAAATCACGGAAGTCCTATAAAATACGGGTATTCCCCAGTTGATGACCCTCTTTCTTTCATTCTTTGGTAGTTATCGTGGAGTGCACAACAAAAATGCAGTCTAGCACAGTCATTTTTAGGAAGGTTTTTCTTCATAAATACTCATGTAAAGCCTTGGCTATTTCAATATTCATATAAAGTATTTATGGAAGGTCAATGTTTAGACTTCGGATTGCAATCTCATGGAGACCAAATATGTGCAACCACAGTGCTTTATATTCCATAAAGGGAAATGGTAGTTCTGAATATACTGATAGAAAAAAGGAGGCTAAAACTCCTTTTCATCCTTAACTTCAACGCGGAAGCTCAGCATTGCATGAATATGGATTCTGCGTTTCGTATATATAATCACAAGTTTGTGAAGTGCCTTGGGACCTTTGAAGAAGGCACAGAATAGATGAAAATCATTTTAATTAAAAGCAAATTAAAGGGTCTTCTAATCCAGGCAGCAGCAAATCCATGGAGGCTTTGTAGAATATGCATCCTTGAAGTTACATGGGTTCTAACCCTCCCTAATTCCAGCTTCCTTCCCTCACATCCCCCCAAAGGAGGCTCCAAGTCTGCAGGTTTAGTATGCTGGTTCTGCTCTAGTTTCTAAAACCAGATTTTACTCCAGCTTCTGAGTGGCCAGAAGCACGAGCATCCACGTGGAACAAATAAAAACAAAGGAATGAGAAGGGAATATTGCTTCTCATGTCAGGGAAAAAAAGATAAGCTTCTATCTTATGCTTTTAAGAAGCTATTTTAACATGGATGAGGGAAGCCAGAGTTCTCCTCCTTGACTGAAGGCTTTTGAAATACAGCTTAAAAATAAACTAAGCAGCCACAGACTAAAATGTTAGCACAGAAATGGCTCCGTAATAGAACAATTACAAGGTAGAAGAATGTGTAGAAGTAAAACAGACATTAGTGCTGCAATCTCTTTCATTACTGTTATTACAGCAGGAAGATGCTACTGGTGAAGTCTCACAGGTCTCCCACTGGGTGTCCCCAGTTCACCACTGCCTATTAGGGCTTGGAACTAAATGACCCCAAGGTCCTTTCCAACCCAAGCCGTTCTATGATTCTATGCCTATAAATAAAACAATAAACTTACAAACACTACTAAAAATAAAGAGGAACCTAAACCCAGTAATATTATGCTCATTTCTGTCAACAAGGCATTTTTACATGCATTTATCCCATTAAGAGATTGAATTCCTCCATTAAGAGAAAAGAAAAAACCAACCAACAAATCCCAACCTTGAGGGAAAAAAAATCCAAACAACAAAAGGAAGGGAAAAGAAGAAAATGGGCAAAACGCCTGGAGAAATGCTGCTTTGATTCTGACACTTGGCAATGAGCGGAAAGCAATATCCAGCTACCCCCTTTCTTTTTTTAACCAAAACATCTTCCATCTCGTGTGCAAATCTCTACAGCTGAGAAAGCATCCTACCCCATCTCCCCAGAGTGGTGTCAGCATGTTCTATGTAAATACGAGTTAACAAGGGAGGTGTGTTTGCAGCAAACATGTTAGGGTTGTGCTATAGGAGCTCTGGGTTCACCCTCTGTGTCGGTGGAGGAATTGTAATTCTGAAGATAACAGGAGTTCTACACAGAGGACACGGGAGATTCTTTCCTGATTTAAATAGCCCAGATGTGTTTGTTACTGTCGAGTTTCTAAATAGCCAAGATACATTTGTTAGTGAATACTTTTAAAGAGTCATTTAACAAATTACCATGCCAAGAACTTGAGGACTAAGCTCCACATCAATACGTGGCGACATACATCTTGAAACCAACCTTGTTTTGCAACGTCTGCAGATGACGATGGGGTTTGACAAGAGGCTCGCTCTCAAAGGATTACTGAGACCTGGGTGATTTCCTCCAGGGCAGTCAGAAAAGTGGCACACAAAGCACGAAGATGACAAGCTCACAGGTACACGACTGTGCTCTCAAACAGGGATGTACAGGGAAAGCAGCAAACTGAAGTTGGAATCTCAGGTTATTGGTCAACACCAACTACCTCTACTCTAAGGGCAGCAATGCTATGGCATCTACTGACGCTGTCCAAAGAATGGGCAGCTCCTTCTCAGCCTTTACAGAAACGTGGTTCTCCCCATCGAATTTCACACCATGTTAGTAATAACTAGGCTATTACTCTTCCTGTCCAACTTCTTTACTTTTCTCTTCATGAGATGCCTTTAAGATACTACCACCAGTTGCAATGCAGCCATCTAAATTATCATATAGTATCCCAGCCTGGTTTGTGTTGGAGGGACCTTAAACCCCATCCAGCTCCAACCCCTGCCACGGGCAGGGACCCCTTCCACTGGAGCACCTTGCTCCAAGCCCCTGTGTCCAACCTGGCCTTGAGCACTGCCAGGGATGGGGCAGCCACAGCTTCTCTGGGCCATCACCCTGGGCCAGCGCCTCAGCACCCTCACAGGGAACAGCTTCTGCCTCAGAGCTCAGCTCAGTCTCCC